>JAVJIF010011064.1:0-124919 GCA_038442645.1 Agave tequilana | reverse complement strand
GAGCACCTAATACTTTTCCCCTTAGATAACTCATCAAATTCTGGAGTCATCAAAGCCCTCCATCCTTCTTACTTGTCAATACATTCTACCTTAAAATTTATGTAATTAAGACCCTCTCCCTGATTTTTAATTTTTAAGTACAACATTAATTGTCGAACAACCATGCATTGTCCCATATATGTAAATACAAGAAGTTAATTATCTTTAAGCCTAATTAGTTTGTGACAGTCACTTGTAGGTCTTAAAGAACTTCATATTTAGTCTTCATGAAATAAAAGCTTTTACAGCATCAGATTTTTGAACTGAAGTATAAAGCAACATATATCGTGTGCAATCATCTACTATGGAGAAATAAAAAACAATTGCCAGAATTAGAAGAAACTGGAGCAGGTCTCTAAGTCAAGATGCATGTAATAAATCTATGAAATTTCTTGTAGTAGAAGTTTGAGACATAAAAAGAAATCGACAAGGGTTTGCTTAAAGGGCAGACATGCCATATTAGATAAAGTACGTTGTCCACTAACAAGCAATTGAAATGAATTCAACAGTTTTAGAAATACCGGATTGGATGGATGGCCTAGTATGGAATCACGCTGCCAAGGTTGTCTTTTCTTCAATGAATACCATCTTAGAATAAGTATTCGAGTCTCCCTTGGCATAATAGAGCCCCCATTGCTACTGCCAGTTAAAGAACTTGCCCGTTCTTATTGTCCTAAATATGAAAGCCATTAGATCCTAATTCAGAAAAGCAATTATTACTATGAGAAAACAACTTATAGAAAGTAGGAAGTTTTTGAGTGCCAGTATGCATAAAACACCATTGAGTAAGAGAGATTCAAAGATGAACTAAAAGATGGAGAATATTTGAGAGAAGACAATGAATACCTGTGTTGTATTCACATGAATATAAAGAAGTTACATATAAAATATAAAGAAGTTACATAGAATATATTAAGAAATATACAGTTATACAATTAATGAGAGAATGATTTCTTCTAATAAAGGATGGTATTTTAGGTAACTAAGGGGGTTGACCATGATTTTTATATGTGTTGTACTTTTAGTTGGAGGACTGAATTTTGGTGATTGTGGGAATATGTTAGGGTATACTAGGAAATGCCAGGTCGTGGATTTCTTTTCATTCACTGTTAGTTTTTTAAAAAAATTGAGAAAGAAAGTGAATTTTCTTGATTAACTGTACAAAAATCTATATCTATTCCAAAAATTTTCCTTCAAGAGAATAATATCACATATTTATAAATCTTGAAGCAACTAATACACAAAACATATTCTACTTGTTGTGCTTTAGATAGTAAAATGATGTATAATGATAATAACCATGATAGAAAAGAAGACCAATAAGCTATGCAAATAGAACCAAGAGGAATATTAATTTATATTTGTTATGCAAACAGATTCAGCTACTTCATTATTTGCTTCCATAACCATATACCTCGTTGGAGACATACTTGGCTGTTAAAAGAAAATTTCTGCATTGAATTTCATGTACTCTTGATGAGTGTACATGCATGATGCACTGATAAATCTGTTTCTGAACTACGTAAAAGTGGGAAGCAAAGAGAACAATTCGAATACGAGAGACTGAATACACAGTCCTCTTCCTCCCTCATCCTCTTTTCCTTGAGCCATTTACACAATACAATTGCTTGTTTCCCGTACCCAAGTACATGGAAGATGCTTACCTATTTGAACGATCATACAACTGTACTACTGAAAACCAAATGTGCCTATCAGACATTCACGGACATATTTAATGCAAGCATCTATGTGCTATTCTGTCAAACTGCTCGTATATATGTGTCAGTACTTGTACTGCATCATATAACCTGAAAGATGTGGGGGCACCATCCAAAAGACTAGATTTCTAAGTGGAGTTGTCAAAATTCTTATATATACGAAACCAGCCCCATGTCTAGCCAATGTGGACTATTTGTTCGACATCTAACTCAACAATCACCCCTCGAACAAAGAGTCTCCTTGCAAGCTCATCTTTCTTCACACCTGGAAGACTATGTGCTCCATCAATATCACAAATCTTTACTACGCGGGGCAAACACGCCTTATATCAAGCACAAATTGCAGCGTCCTCTACCGCTGTCAAATCCTTGTGAGCCCAACTAACTTAACAGGGGCCTACTGTGTCTTTTGTGGGGTCGAACATGACCCACACACACGACTAAGTTCAGGCATGACTCTAACATCAATTGTAAGGATTTGGGGCTCCATCCCAAAAGACTAGCCTTTTAGGTGGAGTTGCTCAAATCTTTATATACCCAAGATCATCTCCATGTCTGTCGATGTGGGACTATTCTCAAATCCCAACAACCCCCTCGAATAAGAAGAATCAAATCAAGATCAGTGTTCCAACACCGAGTCAATCACCAAACAATATAGCACGAATACAAACACAAAGAGAGAAAGTGAGAACAAATAATTTAACGAGGTTCGGCAACTTGCCTACATCCTCGAGGAAGAAAAAAGAAGACATTATTCAATCAATAGAATTATAAGGGTTATAAAGTGATCCGAAAATCCAACTAGAGAAACTTTGCACTAGGTCGTAGAAATTTCTCAAATAAACTAACTCTAGAACTCTCAATACAATTCACCTCTCAAAACTACTCTACGTTACAACACCCTTCAATTTATAGGCAGAGACCCTATGAAGAAAAGAAAACCAACAATTCTAAAATCGGATCAGAAATGAAATAAGAATTCAATCAGAAACTACCAGAACCCGTAATTGTTGACAGATCCTGTCGATAGACAGAGCTAACCCAACTCTCGGATTGGGTACTTGTCGACAATCTGAGCTCGCCTGTCGACAATCTGAGCCACAACTGTTGATAGCTATACAATCCCCGTCGACAACAATCCTCAACTGATTCTGTCTTGTCATATCTGAGTATTTACTGTCGACAACTCTAAGATCCTGTCGACAGTGGCCTCCAGCTGCTCTTTTTCTTCTTTCCACTATGCACCTCGTGCACATCGAACTCTAACTGTCTCTGCTTTATCCAATTGAGTTTTGAAAACTCCAATTTTCATCTTCTCCCTCACAGTTCTCCACCTTGGTGAAGATTTCACAAATTTCAGCCGAACACCAAGAATTACTAATTTCAGTTCAGCAACTGGCCGCGTCAATACGACTGCCTATGTACCAGGGATTAAACCACATGTAGCTCATCCAAATGTGGTCCATTGAGCTCAACTAACTTTTGCAGCAAAACGAACCCAATCGTCTGAGTCATACATATGAACCTCCTCATCTCGATCGCATTGGAGAACAGCGGTCTTCAGCTTGAGCTGATCTAATTCATCAACTTGAGATTCATACTTCTTCACCCACTTTCATGGATTCTTCTTAGTTCCTTTCACTGCAATTAAATTAACTTGTTCATCCTGTTAAATCATTTGTTCTCGCTTTTCTCTTTGTTTTTCTGTTCGTACTATATTGTTTGGTGATTGACTCGGCGTTGGAACGCTGATCTTGGTGATTAGCATGTCGTTGAAATTCCTCAGGAGGGCGCAACAGAACCAGCTAAATTATTTTACTAGTAAGTGCTGCAGATTTCATTAGTTTGCTGATTATTTTCATATTTTTATTAGTTTGTGAAATTAAAATACAAACATAGTACTTTAATAACTTCCAATTCAGAAACTCTAATCCATAAGTGAACTTTCAACTGCTGAATGATAACTTTACAAGTATAGGATAGGCTTTCGGCTCTTTCGATCGACATCAACATTTTAGATTGTCGAAGCGTTTAATCCATGGATCACTCTGATAGAGTTTAATTGGCTGCTAATTTCAATATTGGAGCCAACGTGTAATTTCACTTAGATATGGTTTGTGTTCGATTTTCTTGATGTTTTATATACTATATGTCGCATGAATGAAATTGTTGGTTATTCTGCTTAACAAGAATCAATCTGACAACTAATCAAGATCACTGAGATATCAACAATCTAATTGGCCAGATCGGCAAATATCAGGTGGGAGGTTTTCCGTTCAATAGAACGTTCCTTAATTTAAGAACCACCTTTCAATTTCCTTCCTTGGTTAAAGCACCAATTAGACTGAATCTAAGTCAGTCTCGACTGAATCTAAGTCAGTCTCGATATACTGTAAAGTATATCCCCTGTATAAAGGACTTAATCCACTTATACAGTATTTAGAGTGAGGTACGCTTAGAGCGAATCTCCTTAAGATATTACGTCCCCCGCACCGGTGCTAACGGGATAATGGACGCTGGTCTCCCAAGATACAACACTCTTTCACGGTGTTTGGATAGCACTACCAAATCACCGTACGGTCGAACCGTAGTCAACCAGTACCTTCACAGGATCGTTGAAGCAGCGGTACAAGGACAAATTTCAACTGAATATTTGTCTTTACTCTTTGGAGGAGCACCCACTGTTGAGGACGATGGAAGGTTGAAGAATATTCTTCTTCAGAAGTCTTAGATTCAGACAACAATTCTATAAAAGAATCTGTTGAATTTTCTAATCCTTCTTTCAGAACGAATTTTGCGAAATCTCCATTGGAAGTCGCTTCGGAAACCGAGTTACGGATTTCCCACTTCCCGTTTGGAAGTCACTTCAGAACTCCCTTTTGGAAGTCACTTCACTTCAGAACTCTACTTTGCAATTCAGAATGCAAAACTTAATTTGCAATTCAGAATTCAGAGAGAGAAGAGAAGATTGGTGTTGTTGTTGGTGTGTTTCAATAGAGAGTTTGGAATGCTTTATATAGCATTCCAAGAGGGGCAACAGGTCTGAACCAAAACGAAAGGTTGCACCCTTTCGTCCAGCAGACGTGTCTGTTGGCAGCTCAACAGTCGCAACTGTTGACGCGGAGCGGTCTGTTTCGCAACCTTTGGTTGTCCAATAGGTGCGCAACCGTTGGTAGTCCAACAGGTTTGCAACAGGAGCGGGTCCTTGGGACCTGATTCAAAAAGAACCAGGCCAGGTAGGGAACTCAGACCCAAGCCCAAGCCCAAGCCCGACCCGGCCGGCCGCCGCCAGCGGCGGCGCGCGTGCGCGCACGTACGTATGTACGTGCATAGTTCCCTCCTTTTCGCGCGCGAAAACTCCAAGTACCCAAAGGGTACACCCTTTGTTCTCATTTTTCTATATTTATACCCCATAGGCTTCCATCACACGGCCAATGTGGGACTAAATGCTTGTAGCTAACTTTAGTCCCTTTTGGCTTTGAATTAGGCAATCTTTGGACTTGAATATCTCATTCATTCGAAGTCGGAATTGAACATGTGAATATACCACGTTCATCACAAATGGAAGGAGAACACACTCTAACCATCATCCGGTTGATTCGATCAACGGATCTCGCCATAATTCAACTCGAAGATTCACCTTTATATTCTTCAATTCCAACAATTTCAAGCTTCGAATCTTCTTCCAAATAATAAGCAAACCTACTATCCTAGTCCATTGTAGTTCATATATATCAATTGCATTACAAAAGTTTTACCGATTAAGGCTATAATTTATAATTTCCCTCAAAAAGGCTATAACTTACAAGAATTGATGAGTTATATTGTCCCCCATATCCAATTTTCATTTCTCTTGCTATTTTGCAGTGGGCACATTTTCCTCACATCCATTTTGGGCTAACTCTTGATGGGAGTAAGCAAGCAAAGCTTGACGATGCCATCGCTAATCATGGAGATGGGCATAAGTCTCAGGGTCTATATTGAGGAGAGAGGTATAACCATGCATGCCGATGATCAAGTAGATGCCACTACTATATTTATATATGTTTATTGAACTAGAATTTTTCAATTCAAACTACCAAGTCCGAATCATTTCATATTAAATCATATATCTTATGTCTATTTCCTATGTATCTACAGTTTCATTTGTTCAATAAGTTGATCCCTCTGCAGCTTGCTGTTTCCTTCACAGTAAATGTAATGTCTTTAATTTAATGAAAACTGCTCATGCATCCAGCTTACATTATCATCTTTGTTCATCTCCTCACAAGTCATTTTGAGTTTGGCAAGTCTAGAGACCTATGTCCTCTTATGAGAGTTAACTTCTAGCTAGCTTACAGAGATATCAGAGAATTTACCCTAATTTAGAGGTACAGGTATCCTTCATTTCTGGTCATTATAATTGCCATTTCTTGTCAGTATGACTCTATTGAGTATAAAAATATAATATTAAGATCAAGACTTTTCTTCTGTCTCTTAATTAGCAATGCAGAAAAGTAGTGATCGACCATCAATAATACTCCATGGACGAAGATTTTGACAAGACAACTGGTCCATTTTTCTAATGTTCTCAGAAAATCAAAGTCAAATAGAAGAAGTTACATTATATATACTGCACATCAAAATGAAATAGGAATTTGGTGCAATTTCCCATCAACCCTTTCTCAAAAGAAAATAGCCCATCAACCCTAAATAGAGGGAATAGCCGCACACTGTCTATGAAAGTGTATCCATTGATTTTATGGGCAATAAGTAAATTTTGCATCCAAGTCAAGGAAGTCTAATGTGTGTATTTCTCCAGTGTCCATTACATGCCTTACTAAGTTCCACACTTGTTTAACGAGAACTGTTTGTTATGAATCCATGTATCGACTAGCATACTCAAGACAGAAACAGGCAGAAGCCAGCCCACGGCGGATAAATGGGTAAGTTGGTTCATCTGTCAACATTCACTGGTTATGACACAAACGAAAAGAGTCACAGTCACTAGGTGCATGTGCTCCAAGATTCTATAGATCTAAATGAAGTACTAGTTGGCATGCAATAATAATTGAAGCACTGGCTGTATATTAGCCTATGCATGCGCCTACCATATAGCTAACTAGCACTGGGTGCATGTATATACCTTGATTTAGAGGGTATCCCCCCATCCCAACAAACTGTTGATAGGGATTGAGGACCAAATGTCTACTAGCTAGAGCGTACACACTGGAGAATCAAAAGAATCCATGCACCTTCTTGTTGTTGTATACAAACAGTGTGTGTGAGAGGAGGGGGTGGGGGGTCGGTGTCGGAGAGAGTAATGAAGTGTCAAATCTGAGGACACAGCTGACGACACAGAGTCTGGCTCTCTGATTCAGAAAGAAATCAGAATAAATGAAATGAAGTGAATCAATGGGCGCGCACACAAACCGACACCTTTGCGAGGAAATGCGAGACACAGCACCGAATCCCACGCCCTCTGCTTTTCTTTCGCTACCGACAAAAATCCTGTAACGTGCAATTCACTCGAAACTCTAGGGCCTCCCTGCCAAAAAAAAAAAAAATCTTTTCCACTGTCGCTTTCAACGAGTTACCGCCAGTGAGAGCCCTCCCGCCCCCATGAATCAAAGAAAGCTACAACTTTCACCGCCCGACGATTGTGTTGTGAGTACGACCGATTGCTGCTGCTGCTGCTGCTGCTGCAACAGCAGCTCGCGGTCCTCGAGATCCAGCCTTTAAGCCGATTTAGTTTAATTAATTTAATTTTGATGTTAAAAGTATATATAGAATGATTGTTCAGGATGGCGATGGTGATGCTTCATGATATACAGTACAACTAGAGAGAGAGAGAGAGAGAGAGAGAGAGTGGGGGCGTGGCTTCAAGATTCCCAAATGGGTGTGTGGAGGGAGACACGCGTAGATGCGCGGGTGTACGTACTAGCTCGTTGTGATGGGCCACTCGCTACTACTCTCTCTGTACTATTAATCATGTAAAGCCAAGGCCGGATGTTAATGCTTACGATACGATATTCGAGGATCAAAATTTTTTAATTAGGGTTTAATTTGAATATGCTCAAGATAAGATTTGTTGAGTTTTGTCATCGAGAGGGCATGTTACAGAACACACATTATTCAAACTTCCTTAGCACACACTTGACCTCATAGTCCCATGCCCAGATCCGCTCTTGACAGAGACACACGTGTGTTCTAATGTTAGTATTACCAATCAACTACCGAACAACACTGTAAGAGGTAATTTTCTTTGATACGACACTAGAGTTTTTAGATGAATTTGGAGGCTCCGTCCTCTAAAACAAAAGTGAGGAAAGTGGTTTCCAGATTGGTCGTAGAAGCGACCCGTAAACTAGATAGCTCCTCCTACATTCTCTTTATTACCGCTTTGAGAGAGTATTTGTAACACTTGCCTTAATTAAAAACATTACTTTTCCTAAATAATCATACCCTAAAGAGGCAATAGGAATTAGTATGCATGCATGATACCTTAATTAAGTCATGTGTATTATATGTGTATGTATAAACAAGTGTATACATAAGTATTTATATATTCATGTATATAGGTATAAGAATACCCCCCACATATGGTCAACTTACCACCATCCCCCACCATGCTTGTACCTCATGGAGAGGGAGAGAGGCATGGAGCTTGGCATAGGGCATGGAGTAGAGTAGACTTGATGGGATGTATAGGGGACACATGGCACATTATTATGGAAAGTTAGAGGCTATAAATAGAGGGGGTTGAAGAGAATTAAACCATTTGGTTAAAAACTCTCTCTCTTCACAAACTCCCTCCCTCTCTTTTCTTTCCAGCAGCAGCAAAGCAGCAGCAGCTGCAGCAGCAGCAGCAGCAGCAGTTAAAAGCAGCAGCAACATCAGCTAAAGGCAGCAGCAAAACAGCCCCAAAACAGCCCGAATCTGCAGCCAAAAACCAGCAAAATCATACCACTTCCAAGGGTGAGTAGAACATGTTAATCTCAATAACATGATGAGTAGAATGAAGTAGGAAATGAACTAAAACGTAAGAGATAAACAAGTACTTGACATTATGAATATTTTGGGATCATGCATAGTTTGTGATATCAAGAAATGCTAGCTACCTCATAAAGACTCATGTGTTTTCAATTCCGCAAGTACTTACTACTTTTGTTTATGAATCCATGATATTATTATATGTCTTGCATATTGATATTATATGATGGTATTTTGTATTGGAGGAAGGGACCGGGTTGAACCGGAGGCGTAGAAGGGGAGATTTTACGGTTATGTATTGGAGGAAGGGACCGGGTTGAACCGGAGGCGTAGAAGGGGAGATTTTACGATTTTTATATTGGAGGAAGGGACCGGGTTGAACCGGAGGCGTAGAAGGGGAGATTATATTGTATGTATATGGATATTGCTAAGATAGAGATCCTATGATATAATCATGCATAAATCCCTAACATTTAATCTGGGATAACTTCTTAACAGGCAATTTTTATGTAGGTCAGTCGACTAAGTCCTAGGAACTAGTCGACTATAGGTGTGATAATTAGGCAGATAAACTGCTGGATAGCAGGATTAGTCGACTACAGACAGACTGTAGTCGACTAATCCCAGATACAGAGAGCAAACAGAGAGTTAACAATCTGTTTTGGACATAATTAGTCGACTAAGTCGACTTACAAGTCGACTAATAAATCGTGTAGTCGACTACACCAGGAAGGGTAGTCGACTATAGGTGACATACAGAGAGTAACATAACTTTTTGATCCTCAACTAGTCGACTATAGGGGTCTTCAAGTCGACTAGTACTTGGGTAGTCGACTATACCAGGGAGGGTAGTCGACTACATAAGTCCCTGACAGCCAACAGAGAAGCAGATACGTGTGGAGTGAAGTTAGTCGACTATAGCTTTAGAATTAGTCGACTTACAGATAGTCTTAGTCGACTATAGGGTGGTCTAGTCGACTAGGAAAGCCTTGTTACTGTGTTCTGATTGGGTTCTTGGCTAATAATAAAATCTTATAAAAAATAGTATAATAACACACTTGTCAACCGGATAATTTAGCCATGTATACCTACTTGATAGGCATATTTAAATATTGTTTTACTCACTGAGCCGTCAAGCTCACTCTATTCTAACTCCACCTACAGGTTTGGACAAGGGCAAGGGACCCGCTTAAGGGCAATTGCGCGGGCAATCATCACCGGAACCACTGTTTTAGAAGTTACTTTTGTTATGTATATGATTTTGTATAAACATGCGTACTTTAGCTGGGTATCACCCTTGACTTGTAATTTTTAAAGGACCTGGTATTGGACTCTAACTGTGTATATATATATATCCTGATATGGTAATTATAGACTGTGTTTCTTATAGATTTTCGAACCATGGTGTTAACATGATAAGTCTCCATGTTATCTTAGTAGAAATTTTGAGGTATAGTGAAGAGTTCTAATGATTATATTGGAAGTATTATACCTTGATGGGCCCCACGTTTGGATTATACGAGATGATTGTGATTAAATGGAAAATTTTTACTGGGACCGTTACAGTTGGTATCAGAGCAATGGTTTAGAAGTAGAAGGAGTAAGAGATGATGAAGTTGTTAGGTTTATACGTGCAGACATGTGATCATAGTTAAGTAGTTGGTCTTATGTGTCAAGGAATGTATTAAATTATCTATTGAATCTAAGTCATTCTGAAGACATATGACTTATGAGTAGACTAAGGATAAGTATAGTTACAAGTGTGTCCATTTATGTTGCTTCCTGATGATAGCCGTATGATTGAGACTATTTCATGGACTTGAGATTTATACGACCTTTTTGTTTACATGTAGATGGGGGACTCCGATGTATACTGGCCAGTCTCTAGCTCCGATAGCTCGAGTGAGAGCTGGGTGGCTGATTCCATGGACTGGGGGTACGAGTCGGACGAAACTGATCCAGCGGAAACGATTGTACCCCTAAACTGGGTAGATTGTGAGGAGGTTGAGTCGCAGGCATCTAATAAGCCTGAACCAACCAATGTCGACACAGAAAGCTTTGTGGGAGATTCACTTGAGATAGCAGTGACGGAGCACTCTAGCACGATTAAAGAAGAAACCCGAAGGGGATTTACATATGGAGGCGTCTTTTGGAACGAAACGTGGGAAGAGGATATGGACCTTTATGATGACTTAGACGACTGGTGCTGCGCCGGGGACGAATCACCGGAAGAAGACCCCGAGGAAGATATGGATGATAGCAGCAGCACTAGCGGAGATTCTAGTGGGGATACTCTACCCTACGAAGGGTGAACCTTAGAGCCGGCACTTTTTGATGTATATATATGTATAGGCCTAATATGTTAGATGAGGGATATCCTTAGGGTTGTTGTATGTACCCTGGCATATATCATATGAATGCACATGGGTTAGTTCGGATATTCCAGAAGGAAGGCATGCTAGTATAATACCTTTTGTATCCATGATGGATGTACCTATATATATATATATATATATATATATATATATATATATATATATATAACGAGTTGCTTGTTTTCAAAAGTGATTACATGAGACTAAAGTTTTATCCCAATGCATTCCTATATTGTGTGGTATGTTGATTAGACGCCCTTACTTTTATAGGGGGGAGAACAAATGGATCTGAACCAACTACCACCTGATGAGTCCCTGTCGCTCGATACGACACACTACAGTGAGATGGGGAGTGCACCCCCATGAACAATGATGGAGACTCTGAAGTTCAAATGAGAGGGAATGAGGGAACTCCAGGGGTAATGCCGGAGTGGCTCGCACAATTAATGACCAGAGCGAATAATAACAACTCCCACCGAGCACTGGAGCAGTTTCAGAAGATGAAACCGCCCGTATTCGAAGGGAGGCGGACCCCTTACAAGCCGAAGCATGGCTTCTTCAAACAGAGAAGATCCTAGAAGTTATGAGTTGCACTGATGAACAAAGGGTGTCCTTCTCTTCTTTTATGTTCCAGAAGGAAGCGGAACATTGGTGGAGGGCAGTGAAGCTTAGTATGAAGAATGCAAGGGAATCAATCACTTGAGAATTCTTGGTGAACAAATTCACTGAGAAATACATTCCGGAGACAGCCAGAGATAAGATGGCGACAGAATTCTTGGAACTACGTCAAGGTTCTATGAATGTGTCCCAGTATGATCAGAAATTCACTCAGCTATCCAGGTATGCTGATGCCTTGGTAAGGAGTGAAGCAGAAAAGACGAAGAGGTTCGTAAAGGGCCTAAGATCGGAGATTCGTGGTCGACTGATTCCATTACAACTGAGGAATTATCTCCAGGCAGTAGAAAGAGCTTTGGAGGTAGAAATGGACATACAAGAAGGTCAGGGAGACTGGGTGGAAGAAATTCCCAATTCTAAGCGCCCCCGTTATCAAGGACCTCCAATGGTGACGGCATCAGGATCCACCAGTGGCAAGGGGTCTGGGTTTAACACCACTTTTCACAGAGGAGGAGGGGCCAGAGGCGGGAGAACATGGTTGAGAAACAGAGACACTCCCTTGAAGGCACAAGCTACCTCTGCGTCCCATCCCAGAATCTCGGAGGCTCCCTGGTGTCAGAGGTGCAGAGTGAACCATTTTGGAAACTGCCTCCTAGACAGGTCTTGTTTTAATTGTGGAGAGGTGGGACATCTAAGGAAAAACTGTCCGACAAGGCGCGGAAGCCAAGGGCCGAGTAGAGGAAGTGGGAGGCCAACCACAAGGACGAATCCTCCCAGAGGACAAGCCAGTAACTTCATGCCGCCCAGTAATGCCCCACGTTCTGCTGCAACCCAGTCATCGGTTCAGCAACCTCGGGTGCAAGGCAGAACCTTCGCATTAACCCACCGGGAAGCAATGACCTCAAATGTAGTGGTGGAAGGTATGATCTCCGTATCAGGACATATTGCCCATGCATTGTTTGACCCTGGAGCTACTCATTTATTCGTATCTAGTGCTTTTCCTTATAAACTAAATCAAGTCTCAAACCCCTAGGATTTCAATTGGTTGTGTCCACACCTATAGGGGAAAATTTGATAGCTAGCACTAGATATGCGAATTGTGATGTGATAATTGGAGAAATGAAGACATCCATTGATCTGATTAAGCTAGGCGAAATGGAGTTCGATGCCATACTAGGAATGGACTGGTTGTCTGCCTGTAGTGCTCATGTGGATTGTAATAAGAAGAGGATTATCTTTAAAATGGAAGGGACTCCGGAGTTTATTTTTGAAGGAGAAAAAGTTAGTTGTGATATACCTCACATATCAGCCATCAAGGCCACCAAATTAATGAAGCAAGGGTGTCAAGGATTTCTGGCTTCAGTATTGGATACCGCCAGGACTGATGTAAATATTAAGACTATTCCAATTGTGAATGAGTTCCCTGATGTGTTCCCGGAAGACCTACCAGGCCTGCCCCCAGATCGGGAAGTAGAATTTACAATAGATGTAATACCCGGTACTGCCCCAATTTCTAAGGCACCGTACCGTATGGCCCCTGCAGAAATGAAAGAACTTAAAACTCAATTGCAGGACTTATTAGACAAAGGTTTCATTCGGCCAAGTGTATCTCTCTGGGGAGCACCTGTACTATTTGTAAAGAAGAAGGATGTGAGTATGAGACTATGTGTTGACTACCGAGAATTGAATAAGGCAACTATCAAGAATAGGTACCCTCTTCCTCGAATTGATGACTTATTTGATCAATTACAAGGGTCTTGTGTATTTTCTAAGATAGATCTTAGATCGGGGTATCATCAGTTGAAGATCAAACCTGAAGATGTGTCCAAATCAGCTTTCCGGACAAGATATGGACACTTTGAATTTCTAGTCATGCCTTTTGGACTCACTAACGCCCCGGCAGCATTTATGGACTTAATGAATCAGATTTTTCAACCATATCTAGACCAGTTTGTAGTAGTATTCATTGATGATATCCTGATCTATTCAAAGAATATAGAAGATCACAAGGAACATCTTAATATTGTCCTTCAAATCTTGAGAGAGAAGCAACTCTATGCAAAATTGAAGAAATGTGAATTTTGGCTAGAGCAAGTAGGGTTTCTTGGCCATATCATATCTAAGGAAGGAATATCAGTAGACCCGGTAAAAATCGAAGCAATCCGAGACTGGCCTAGACCCACTAATGTTACTGAAGTTCGAAGTTTCTTGGGATTAGCTGGGTACTACAGAAGATTTGTAGAAGGATTTTCTCTGATTGTGGCACCAATGACCCAATTAACTAGAAAGAATAAGAAGTTTGCATGAGGAGAAGATCAAGATAGGAGCTTCCTGAAGGTTAAAGCTAGGCTGACATCTGCTCCTGTCTTAATTGTACCCTCGGGGACTGAAGGATTTGTCATCTTTAGTGATGCATCAAAACTGGGATTGGGATGTGTGTTAATGCAACATGGAAAGGTCATTGCCTATGCGTCCCGACAATTGAAGACCCATGAAAGAAATTACCCCACTCATGACTTGGAATTAGCCGCTGTGATTTTTGCTTTAAAGATCTGGCGACACCATTTGTATGGAGTGTCTTGTGAAGTTTTTACTGATCATAAGAGTTTAAAATACATCTTCACGCAAAAAGAATTGAACATGAGGCAGAGGAGGTGGTTAGAACTGATGAAGGATTATGATATTACTATTCAATACCACTCTGGGAAGGCCAATGTGGTGGCTGATGCTTTGAGCCGGAAATCAGGAGGGACCCTGGCCGCTTTGATGACTCGTCAAACAAGAATATTAAGGGATCTAGAAGAAATGCAAATAGAAGTGCGAGTCATTGATCCTTCTAATTCTGAGTATCAACTGAATCAAGTAAGTATTCAAATTAATCTATACGACAAGATCAAAGAGGCCCAACAAGGAGATACTCAAATAAAGAAGATTATGAAGAAAGTGTAAGAAGGAGAACTCAAGGAGTTTCAAATAGAAGGTGATGTGCTGCGGCTTGGACGCAGATTATGTGTGCCAGATGTAGCAGAGATCAAAGAAGAAATAATGAAGGAGGCTCATAGTACACCTTATACAGCTCATCCCGGAAGCACAAAGATGTATCAAGATCTGCGTCATAACTTCTGGTGGGATGGAATGAAGGTAGACATTTTTAATTTTGTCCACAAATGTTTAGTCTGTCAACAAGTAAAGGCGGAACATAAGAAGCCCCCAGGTTTATTAGTGCCTTTATCTATTCCTGAATGGAAGTGGAGTCAAATTGCTATGGATTTCGTCACTGGACTTCCTCGGACGTCCCAAGGACTGGATACAGTCTGGGTAGTGGTGGACAGACTCACCAAATCTGCTCATTTTCTGCCTATCCGGATCAATTATTCAATGGAAAGACTGGCTCAGGTATATGTCCGAGAGATAATTAGATTACATGGAGTACCTGAATCCATTGTATCAGATCGGGACCCAAGATTTCAATCCAGATTTTGGAGAAGCTTGTCCAAAGCTATGGGCACTAAATTACAACTCAGTACAGCAGCCCACCCCCAAACGGATGGACAGTCAGAAAGGACCATTCAAATATTAGAAGATATGTTGAGAACTTGTGTGCTAGATTTTGGGGGAAGTTGGGACAACTATTTACCCTTAGTGGAGTTTGCTTATAATAATAGTTATCAGTCCACTATTGGTATGCCTCCATTTGAAACATTGTATGGGAGGAGGTGTAGATCACCAATCTGTTGGGAGGAAGTTGGGGATAGAAGACTGTTCGGCCCTGATGTAATTCAAGAGGCTATTGAGAAGATCAAGCTAATCAAGGAAAGGATGAAAGCAGCCCAGAGCAGACAGAAAGCTTATGCAGACAATCGTCGCAGACCACTGGAGTTTGAGGTAGGGGAAAGTGTTTTCCTGAAGGTATCTCCAATAAAGGGGGTGAGATGTACCGGTGGTAAGAACAAATTAGCTCCTAGATATGTAGGTCCGTTTGAGATACTGGATAAAATTGGACCGGTTGCTTACCGTTTGGCCCTACCCCCTGCCTTAGAAAGGATGCACAATGTATTTCATGTATCTCAGCTGAGGAAGTATGTGCCCGATCCTGATCACGTCATCTCCTATGAACCCCTGCATATACTAGAAGACATGTCTTACGCGGAAGAACCAGTACAAATTCTTGATCGCAAGGAGAAGCAATTGAGAAACAAAATATTTCCTTGGTCAAGGTCTTATGGAGAAATCAAAACAAAGAAGAAGCCACTTGGGAACGGGAAGAGGAGATAAGAAAGGCCTATCCGCATTTGTTCCAAGGTACGTTAAGTTTCGAGGACGAAACTTCCATAAGGAGGGTAGAATGTAACACTTGCCTTAATTAAAGCATTACTTTTCCTAAATAATCATACCCTAAAGAGGCAATAGGAATTAGTATGCATGCATGATACCTTAGTTAAGTCATGTGTATTATATGTGTATGTATAAACAAGTGTATACATAAGTATTTATACATTCATGTATATAGGTATAAGAATACCCCCCACATATGGTCAACTTACCACCATCCCCACCATGCTTGTACCTCATGGAGAGGGGAGAGAGGCATGGAGCTTGGCATAGGGCATGGCGTAGAGTAGACTTGATGGGATGTATAGGGGACACATGGCACATTATTATGAAGAGTTAGAGGCTATAAATAGAGGGGGGTTGAAGAGGATTAAACCATTTGGTTAAAAACTCTCTCTTCACAAACTCCCTCCCTCTCTTTTCTTTCCAGCAGCAGCAAAGCAGCAACAGCTGCAGCAGCAAAGCAGTAGCAGCAGCAGCAAAGGAGCAGCAGCAGCAGTTAAAAGCAGCAGCAACAACAGCTAAAGGCAGCAGCAAAACAGCCCCAAAACAGCCCGAATCTGCAGCCAAAAACCAGCAAAATCATACCACTTTTAAGGGTGAGTAGAACATGTTAATCTCAATAACATGATGAGTAGAATGAAGTAGGAAATGAACTAAAACGTAAGAGATAAACAAGTACTTGACATTATGAATATTTTTGGGATCATGCATAGTTTGTGATATCAAGAAATGCTAGCTACCTCATAAAGACTCATGTGTTTTCAATTCCGCAAGTACTTACTACTTTTGTTTATGAATCCATGATATTATTATATGTCTTACATATTGATATTATATGATGGTATTTGTATTGGAGGAAGGGACCGGGTTGAACCGGAGGCGTAGAAGGGGAGATTTTACGGTTATGTATTGGAGGAAGGGACCGGGTTGAACCGGAGGCGTAGAAGGGGAGATTTTACGATTTTTGTATTGGAGGAAGGGACCGGTTGAACCGGAGGCGTAGAAAGGGAGATTATATTGTATGTATATGGATATTGCTAAGATAGAGATCCTATGATATAATCATGCATAAATCCCTAACATTTAATCTGGGATAACTTCTTAACAGGCAATTTTTGTGTAGGTCAGTCGACTAAGTCCTAGGGACTAGTCGACTATAGGTGTGATAATTAGGCAGATAAACTGCTGGATAGCAGGATTAGTCGACTACAGACAGACTGTAGTCGACTAATCCCAGATACAGAGAGTTAACAATCTGTTTTGGACATAATTAGTCGACTAAGTCGACTTACAAGTCGACTAATAAATCGTGTAGTCGACTACACCATGAAGGGTAGTCGACTATAGGTGACATACAGAGAGTAACATAACTTTTTGATCCTCAACTAGTCGACTATAGGGGTCTTCAAGTCGACTAGTACTTGGGTAGTCGACTATACCAGGGAGGGTAGTCGACTATACCAGGGAGGGTAGTCGACTACATAAGTCCCTGACAGCCAACAGAGAAGCAGATACGTGTGGAGTGAAGTTAGTCGACTATAGCTTTAGAATTAGTCGACTTACAGATAGTCTTAGTCGACTATAGGGTGGTCTAGTCGACTAGGAAAGCCTTGTTACTGTGTTCTGATTGGGTTCTTGGCTAATAATAAAATCTTATAAAAATAGTATAATGACACACTTGTCAACCGGATAATTTAGCCATGTATACCTACTTGATAGGCATATTTAAATATTGTTTTACTCACTGAGCCGTCAAGCTTACTCTATTCTAACTCCACCTACAGGTTTGGACAAGGGCAAGGGACCCGCTTAAGGGCAATTGCGCGGGCAATCATCACCGGAACCACTGTTTTAGAAGTTACTTTTGTTATGTATATGATTTTGTATAAACATGCGTACTTTAGCTGGGTATCACCCTTGACTTGTAATTTTTAAAGGACCTGGTATTGGACTCTAACTGTGTATATATATATATATCCTGATATGGTAATTATAGACTGTGTTTCTTATAAATTTTCGAACCATGGTGTTAACATGATAAGTCTCCATGTTATCTTAGTAGAAATTCTGAGGTATAGTGAAGAGTTCTGATGATTATATTGGAAGTATTATACCTTGATGGGCCCCACGTTTGGATTATACGAGATGATTGTGATTAAATGGAAAATTTTTACTGGGACCGTTACAGTATTAGACCGGACTGTTTGCATTTCTTTGAAGACTTACATTAGCTAGGGGCACTAGCTAAATCTCTAGTAAATTAGTTCCGCTAGATTGAAAGAAAGAGGGAGAAATTACTGAGTTACTACGCGTGATTCAGACCCAACAGTCTCTTTGAATCTTAATAGTTGCTTAAAGAGTATTTTCAAACTTCTAGCAGACAATCTTCATCTCAAGATTGCGCTTCTGATAGACAATGCCCTCTTTTCTCTTTACTTTTGTCAAGGGAATGTACATGCTAGAACTATGGCAAATGCACAAAAAATAATAGCAACTTGAAGTAATCGTTTGGGTTGTTTCAATAGAGGGTTCGGTTCATGCGTGTGAGACACACACATATATTATAAGTGATTCAATCTCACATTAACACGTGAAAAAGATGTCAGGTTTTAAGGAGAGAAAACTTTAAATTCTTTGGACCTCTTATAATGTTATAAGAGGGTCAATCTCACATGTCAACGCAGAATTGGTCCTCTTTATATATGTGTGTGTGGCTCACACACATAAATCAAATCCGTTCAAATAGACAGAGCTCATCCCGTGACCCAAAGATCTCATGAACCATCTTCACTATGCAAACGACACACTTATTAGTCTGAAGCTCCAACTATAGCCACCAAAAGAGCCCATTATAGTACTTAATTAGGAAATTTCTTGCAAGTGCATTTGCCTATGTCGGGTGTCGAAGATCTAATTACAATGAATTAACGAAAAAAGTATAAAGAAAATATGAGCGTAATGCCTGTAACTTTTACGTGTCTTTTTTCAGTGCTATTGGACATATTTGGGAAAAGAACACTGTCGCTAAACAAGAACAAAAATTTTGCTCTCGAAATAACCAAGCAATGTCATGTCAATGACTTGACCAAGACAATTCCTTCAACTTTGTGTGGGCGTGTGTGACTGACTGCCGCGACGACATGTTGTTTGTTGTCTTTGAGCATCTTGTTTTCTCTGGTTTGTGTTCCTTGGTACGTATATTCATCCAAATTACAAATAACCCCAATCTACATTGATTTTACCATGCATCCATGTTAAGCACTCCAATGGTGGCCCAATGATTGTCACAAGTTGCAAGAGACTGTATAGCATATATACGATCATAGACCACGGGATTTGATGTGCATATATGAAAGGATACAACCATATATACCACATCACTTGAATCAAGCAGGTGCAGTGTGTTTGGATTATGGAAGTGCGATGAGAAGTGAGAAAACTCATTTTTCACTTTTCTTTTTTATTTTGATCTGGAAAGAGGAAAACTCATTTTCTTTTTCTTTTTTTTCTTTTACATCTTCCTTTTATACTACCATTTTCTCACTTCAAAGGTGTTACAGTTAATTTTGTGGTCATGTAAATCCCACTTGTAATAAGTTGTAACTTTATGCATTAAATTTTAATGTTATGAAAATTTCGCTTGTCCAATTACAGTTCAAAAACGTCACTTTAGAGATAATATTTAATTTAATATTATTTTGTGGTCAACTTTTTTTACTTTCACTTCTACATGATTAGCAAAATATTGAAAAACACAATATATTTTTCCACTTACTCTTTCACATTACAACTAAATATTACAAAACTTTTTTCACAAATCTCAAATTTTATTACGCTTTCATATTTCTCACTCTAATTTTGTACTTCTCATTTTCCACCCACTTTCATGAATCAAAATATAGAGGAAAGAAGACATTGAAGGTGGTGTGTATGGGTGTGTTCCAGCTTTCTGTGGAGCTCAGAAACGTCAACTCATGCTATATGAGCCAGACGTACGCTGAGTCCCACGTGACAAGCATGCGTGTATAGGAGTTCCCATGCCCTTATCATCTCTACATACAATCACTTTTGTTTTCGCCTCTGTCTGTTACAAAATCTGAGAAGTCACCTCATCACTTTTACCACTTTTTGTATTCGTCTGTTGCCTGTACTGAAGAGAGTGACGTAAAAGAAAATGAGAACAAAAGAAATGGTGAAGGGAAAACAGAAGTTATTTACTGTGTGAAGTGTAGAATATATATCTCTAGAACCAATATCAAAGATAGATTTAAAAGGTTCCCTTGAGAAAAAGAGAGAATTAAATAAATATCCTTTCTCTGCTCTAGTATCGCTCGCAATAGAACAACTCACCAAACTTAAATACAATTTTGGACCTACCTACCGAACTTCATATCAAAAGCAGCACCAGACAACATAGGTGAACTTGATCAGATCTATGATGTAAAAGAATGGCGAACTAAATTAAATACTTTATACACTCGAAATTTAATTCAACACGCATTCAGACCAAAAAAGGAGAGAGAAAGAGTTGAACTTATTGAAAACTAATTGTGCACGTATCTGGTGCGACGAGCACCTTAGCAAAATGGGCCATTTGTTGGAAGCACAGAAAATGGCTCCTGCTCATATCGCAGGCCCAATTTGGCACAGAAGGCCCAAGTTGACCCAGCTTCACAAATCATTAAACTTTCAAAGATTGTATGTCCCTCCCACTGGAAACTAGCAAAAGCTACAGCAGACCAAATATTAGTAGGATGATTCACTTCAAACACGCAAAACAAAATCTATACTGTATTGTAAAAAGTATAGAGCTGTATTCCACCAGTTTTGCAGAGAACACCAAATAAAGAGAGACACCAATCATAGCAATAGCATCACAAGCATCAGAAGGCGAAACGATTACCCGACAGCAACATCCTGCATTATATTATCAATCTATGTGTCTCTTAGAAGCAAAGGGCGTCAAAAACATTCACAACAATAAAAGAGGATTTTCTAAATTGGACAAGAATTTACCCAAACTCCTGTGCAAGCTGAAGTTGAATGACTGTTCAGTTCCCTACATTCAATCCCTGCGCACCTTGTGTAGTCCCAAATATAGCAAATTCTGTGATAACACTAAACTTTGGTGGTACTATGCACATTTGATCTTGCAGAAGCTTAAATGAGAATTTTTCTTTTAAAAGAAGAAATTGATATAACATTGATTCCTTTCTCTACTTATTGGAGTATATTGTGAACAGACTTCTTGGTTTTGATAGGGAAAGGGTCTACGACATCAAGGATGACAATCTTGTAGGCAAGTATATAGATTGGCAGAAAAAATTAAACCCTGATCCAGTTCGCATGAAACCTGAGGTTGAGCAATAGCCATAAAACTTGAAACACACACTAATGTTGTATATTTCAATTATCAAGTTTCACATTTTTTCTTATTGGATCTATGTCTTTGATTCAGAAAGAATAAACTTTCGCTGCTGAACAGTCGGCTCGAGTGATTGATGCATATCGCGCGCTCAGTAAACCATTGCCATGGGCATTATTTCTCGTGACTCTTTTCGTTTTGCTAGTACATTTATTTAGTCTTTTACTCCTGTATGTTTGATCATTGATCCCTGAATCTTTCCTGTCTGTCAGGCAGTTCTGTTTCATGTAAGAAATTTGCATAATTCATTTCCTCCCTCCCCCGCCCCGCCGCCCCCCCCCCCCCCCCCCCCCCCCCCCCCCAACCAATTGTCTAAGGTTTATATTTATGTGATCATTTTTTCAGCTACTTATATATTATTATATAAAAGGGCTTGTTCTGATTCTCATAGGGATGCAAGTTTGTGTAGTCTATGTGTTATGCTTTCAAGCGTTCTGCCAATTCAATCAGGGTTAAGGATCTGGTCAAGAAAGGGGCTGGAGGGTAGCTTTTTCAAGTACTAAGTGTTGGAATGTAGATTTTAGGGCAAGATCCAAGTAACTTTTATTTTCCGTTGATACTAATGTGAGAATTGCAGTATGCTGGTTGATTTGAGGAATGACATGGGGGATTGGCTGCATCTGGGAGAAAGAACCATAGAGTAATTGAAGTAGAATGTTTCAATATTTGGAAATGTGCTCCATTTGGCTCACTTTATTAGCCTTAGATTTGGATATGAGCTAAATGTAATTCACGGGAAACCTATCATCCTTTCCTTATCTATGACTGTTTTTAAAGTCTAGAAGAAATTTATAGGGCTTGGTTGCTTGAGCTTAAGATAGGTGATGCGGGACAAGCAAGGAAAAGAGGAAGAAGAGATAGAAATTTGAAGATAAGATAGGTAAGAAGAAGATAAAGATAGATTCAGACTTCAGCATCCAGGAGATATCTCTCTCACTTAGCACATTATCATACAAAAATTTAAAATTGGATAGCATATTAACATGCTAAACAAAATATTTCATTTAATCAAATCATCAGATCTCTAGAATGAACTACAGGTCTTAACCTTAAATAGGCCCACATACTAAGAAATTCTTCATCACAATCGATGTGGGGCTAAATAAATAAAATAAAACAAAACACAACTAAATATACTAAAGCAATTCTCATTATTCTCCCCGACTTAAAAGCATTCATCTCCGGTAAATACAGTGATGTCAAATGGCAAGCATGATCTGATTGAACTGAATTATCTCCTCACATGTATAATCTCAATCGGGTCATGGTGGAGGTGAAGGAACCAGCATTCGTGTGTCACCTCTGAACCAAGGTGGTGGAGGTGGAATGAACTTTCGTCATGGAACAACAACAGTCGACGAAAGCCTTACAGGGCACAACTAGCAGGCAGAAGTGACTCATCCTCGCTAAAAACTGAACCAATAGAAGGATCACATGGGATGTCGAACTCATCGGTAATGAAAGTACTCCTCTTCAGAACCCTATCGAGACATGTACACCAAACATGCAACTTTCTTGCGATCTCAGAGTGACTCATCATAATCACTTCACTGTCAACTATAAATTCCTGCAATATACTATATGGATATGCAGAAAATTTATAGTTATCATTATAATTTAGTAACTGTCTAGTGATATTATCAAATGCAATAGGCAAATGCAAGACAGTAAATGCTCTAGACATAACTCTTAAAGGTAAGGAAAGAAAATACATAGGATACCAAAGAAGAAGTGCAACATACTCTTCTAGTGGGATAATAGATTCAGGACAAACTTTTAAACACCCATTAAAAGAAGAAAAATAAGAAACTTTCTCGTAGATCATAACAAAGAACTCTAAAGGCTGACTAGAAGAGATGTAAATAAAAGTTGTAACACTTGCCTTAATTAAAGCATTTCTTTGTCCTAAATAATCATAAGGGGTAATGGAATTAGTATGTATGCATGATATCTTAGTAAGCCATATGTATTATACGGGTATTATACGGGTACGTATATACAAGCGTATACGTAAGTATTTATACGTATAAGAATAATGCCCCAAAAGTCAACATCACCACCATCCCCACCATGCTTGTACTTCATGAAGAAGGGAGAGGCATGGGGTTTAATTAGACTTGATGGGATGTTAAGGGACACTTGGCACATTGTTATGGAGGGTCAAAAGGCTATAAATAGAAGGGATGAAGAGGATAAAACACTTTTGAAACAAAACACTCTCTCTTTCTCTCCCTCTCTTCCCTTTTTCCTACAACAACAACAGCAGCAACAACAACAACAACAACAGCAGCTGCAGCAGCAAAAGAGGGCAGCAGCAACAACAGTCAAAAACAGCCAAAAATCAGTCCATACTACTTCAAGAGTGAGTAGAACATGCTAATCTTAACAACATGATGAGTAGAAATAATTAGGAAATGAAATAAGTGTAAGAGATACACAAGTATTTGACCTTATGTATGTTTTGGGTTCATGTGTTTCAATTCCGCAAGTATTACTCATGTTGTTTATGAATCCATGATTTTATTACATGTCTTGCATATTAATATTATATGATGGCATGAATGCATCGGAGGAAGGGACCGGGTTGAACCGGAGGCGTAGAAGGGGAGATTATATATTATGTATCGGAGGAAGGGACCGGGTTGAACCGGAGGCGTAGAAGGGGAGATTATATATATTGTATCGGAGGAAGGGACCGGGTTGAACCGGAGGCGTAGAAGGGGAGATTATGTGTATGTATGTGGTTGTCACTATGATATAAGTCCTATGTTATATTCATGTATAAACCCTTAACAGCAAATCTGGAAATGACTTCTTAACAGGCACTTTTTAAGTAGGTTAGTCGACTAAGTCCGGAATTAGTCGACTATAGGTGTGATACGTTAGGCAGATAACTGTTGTTATAGCAGGATTAGTCGACTACAAACAGACTGTAGTCGACTAATCCCAGATACAGAGAGAAAACAGAAAGTTGACAATCTGTTTTTGGCAGAATTAGTCGACTTGAGTCAACTACTAGTCGACTAATATTTATGATTAGTCGACTACACCAGGAGGGTAGTCGACTATAGGTGACATCCAGAGAGTAACATAATTTTTGATCCAGAATTAGTCGACTATAGGGCACTTCAAGTCGACTAGTACTTGAGTTAGTCGACTATACCAAGGAGGGTAGTCGACTACATTAATTCTTGGCTGTTAGTCAAGTAGCAGGTGCGTGTGATGCATAGTTAGTCGACTATAGCTTCATGTTAGTCGACTTACAGTTAGTATTAGTCGACTATAGGGTGGCTTAGTCGACTAGTAAGGCTTTATTACTGTGTTTGGTTTTGGTTACTGGATAATCATAAGATCCTATAAAAACAGTATAGCGACACACATGTCAACTGGATAATTTGGCCTTGTATACCTACTTGATAGGCATGTTTAGCTATTGTTTTACTCACTGAGCCGTCAAGCTCACTTTATTCTAACTCCACCTACAGGTTTGGACAAGGGCAATAGACCCGCTTAAGGGCAGTTATGCGGGACAAGCGCCACCAGAACCACTGTTTTAGGAGTTATTTTTGTTATGTATATAACTTTATATTAACATGCGTACTTTTAGTTGAGTGTTGCTCTTGGCTTGTAATTCTAATAGGACCTAGTGTTGGACCCTTACTTGTATGTATATATTTTGACACGATGAATGTAGACTGTGTTCTTATGAATTAGTGAACTATATGTGTTAGTATGATAAGTCTCGAGTTGATCATACATGTTATCTTTAGTGGGAAATTTGATGTACAGTGGAGAGTTCCGATGACTATGTTGGAAGTATTGTACCGTGATGGGTCCCACGCTTGAATTATACGAGATAATTATGTTAAAATAGAAAATTTTAAACTGGGACCGTTACAGTTGGTATCAGAGCAAAGGTTTAGAAGTAGAAAGAGTAAGAAAGGATGAAATTGTTAGGTTATACGTGCAGACATGTGATCATAGCTAAGTAGTTGACATTAGGTGTCAAGGGATGTATTGAATTATCTATTGAATATGAGTCATTCTAAAGACATGAGACTTATGAGTAGGCTAAGAATAAGTATAGTTACCAGTGTGTCTATTTATGTTGCTTCTTGATGATAGCCGTATGATTGAGACTATTTCATGGACTTGAGATTGATACGACCTTTTGTTTACATGTAGATGGGGGACTCCGATGTATTCTGGCCAGTCTCTAGTTCCAATAGCTCGAGCAAGAGCTGGGTGGCGGATTCCATGGATTGGGGGTACGAGTTGGATGAAACTGACCCAGCGGAAACGATTATGCCCCTAAATTGGGTAGGTTGTGAGGAGGTTGAGTCGCAGGCATCTAATGAGCCTGAACCAACAATGTTGATACAGAAAACTTTGAGGGAGGTTCACTTGAGATAACAGTAACGGAGCACTCTAGCCCGATTCAAGAAGAAACCCGAAGGGGATTTACATATGGAGGCGTCTTTTGGAATGAAACGTGGGGAGAGGATATGGACCTTTATGATGACTTAGACGACTGGCGCTGTGCCGGGGACGAATCACCGGAAAAAGATCCCGAGGAAGATATGGATGATAGCAGCAGCACTAGTGGAGATTCTAGTGGGGATACTCTACCCTACGAAGGGTGAACCTTAGGGCCGGTACTTTTGATGTATATACATGTATAAACCTAGTATGTTAGGTAATGGATATCCTTAGGGTTGTTGAATGTACCCTGGCATATATCTTATGAATGCACATGGGTTAGTCTGAATATCCAGGAAGGAAGGCATGTCAGCATAATACCTTTTGTATCCATGATGGATGTATATATATATATATATATATATATATATATATATATATATATATATATATATATATATATATATATATATATATATATATATATATATATATATATATAACAAGTTGTTGTTTCAAAAGTGATGTTATTAACATGATTGTCTGAGACTAAAGTTTTATCCCAATGCATTCCTATATTGTGTAGTATGTTGATTAGACGCCCTTATTTTTATAGGGAGAACAAATGGATTTGAACCAACTACCCCTGATGAGTCCCTGTCACTCGATACGACACACTACAGTGAAATGGGGAGTGCACCCCCCGTGAACAATGATGGAGACTCGGAAGTTCAAATGAGAGGGAATGAGGGAACTCCCGGGGTAATGCCGGAGTGGCTCGCACAACTAATGACCAGAGCGAGCAGTAACAACTCCCACCGAGCACTGGAGCAGTTTCAGAAGATGAAACCGCCCGTATTTGAAGGAGAGGCGAACCCCTTACAAGCCGAAGCATGGCTTCTTCAAATAGAAAAGATCCTAGAAGTTATGGGCTGCACTGATGAACAAAAGGTGTCCTTCTCTTCTTTTATGTTCCAAAAGGAAGCGGAACATTGGTGGAGGGCAGTGAAGCATAGTATGAAGAATACAAGGGAACCAATCACCTGGGAATTCTTGGTGAACAAATTCACTGAGAAATACATTCCGGAGACAGCCAGAGATAAAATGGCGACAGAATTCTTGGAACTACGCCAAGGTTCTATGAATGTATCCCAGTATGATCAGAAATTCACTCAGCTATCTAGGTATGCTGATGCCTTAGTAAGAAGTGAAGCAGAAAAGACAAAGAGGTTCGTAAAGGGCCTAAGATCGGATATTCGTGGCCGACTGATTCCATTACAACTGAGGAATTATCTCCAGGCAGTAGAAAGAGCTTTGGAGGTAGAAATGGACATACAAGAAGGTCAGGGAGACTGGGAGGAAGGAACTCCCAATTCTAAGCGCCCCGGTTATCAAGGACCTCCAATGATGACGACATCAGGATCCACCAGTAACAAAGGACCTGGGTTTAACACCACTTTTCATAGAGGGGGAGGGGCCAGAGGCGGGAGAACATGGCTGAGAAACAGAGACACTCCCTCGAAGACACAAGCTACCTCTGCATCCCATCCCAGAAACTCGGAGGCTCCCTGGTGTCAGAAGTGCAGAGTAAATCATTTTGAAAACTGCCTATTTGACAGATCTTGTTTTAATTGTGGAGAGGTGGGACACCTAAGGAAGAATTGTCCGACATTGCGTGGAAGTCAAGGACCGAGTAGAGGAAGTGGAAGGCCGACCATGAGGACGAATCCTCCCAGAGGACAAGCCAGTAATGCCCCACGTCCTGCGGCAACCCAGTCATCGGTTCAGCAACCTCAAGTGCAAGGCAGAACCTTCGCATTAACCCACCGGGAAGCAATGGCCTCGAATGCAGTGGTAGAAGGTATGATCTCCGTATCAGGACATATTGCTCATGCATTATTTGATCCTGGAGCTACTCATTCATTCGTATCTAGTGCTTTTGCTCATAAACTAAATCAAGTCTCAAAACCCCTAGGATTTCAATTGGTTGTGTCCACACCTATAGGGGAAAATTTGATAGCTAGCACTAGATATGTGAATTGTGAGGTAATAATTGGAGAAATGAAGACATACATTGATCTGATTAAGCTAGGTGAAATGGAGTTCGATGCCATACTAGGAATGGACTGGTTGTCTGCTTGTAGTGCTCATGTGGACTGTAATAAAAAGAGGATTATCTTTAGAATGGAAGGGACTCCGGAGTTTATTTTGAAGGAGAAAAAGTTAGTGGTGATATACCTCACATATCAGCCATCAGAGCCACCAAGTTATTGAAACAAGGGTGTCAAGGATTTCTGGCTTCGGTGTTGGATACCACCAGGATTGATGTAAATATTAAGACTATTCCAATTGTGAATGAGTTCCCTGATGTGTTCCCGGAAGACTTACCAGGCCTGCCCCCAGATCGGGAAGTAGAATTTACAATAGATGTAATACCCGGTACTGCCCCAATTTCTAAGGCACCGTACCGTATGGCCCTTGCAGAAATGAAAGAACTTAAAACTCAATTGCAGGACTTATTAGACAAAGGGTTCATTCGGCCAAGTGTATCTCCCTGGGGAGCACCTGTATTATTTGTAAAGAAGAAGGGTGGGAGTATGAGACTATGTGTTGACTACCGGGAATTGAATAAGGCAACTATCAAGAATAAGTACCCACTTCCTCGAATTGATGACTTATTTGATCAACTGCAAGGGTCTTGTGTATTTTCTAAGATAGATCTTAGATCGGGGTATCACCAGTTGAAAATCAAACCTGAAGATGTGCCCAAATCAGCTTTTCGGACAAGATATGGATACTTTGAATTTTTAATCATGCCTTTTGGACTCACTAACGCCCCGGCAGCATTTATGGACTTAATGAATCAGATTTTTCAACCATATCTAGACCAGTTTGTAGTGGTATTCATTGATGATATTCTGGTCTATTCAAAGAATATAGAAGATCACAAGAAACACCTTAGTACTGTCCTTCAAATCTTGAGAGAGAAGCAACTTTATGCAAAGTTGAAGAAATGTGAATTTTGGCTAGAACAAGTAGGGTTCCTTGGCCATATCATATCTAAGGAAGGAATATCAGTAGACCCGGTAAAAATCGAAGCAATCTGAGACTGGCCTAGACCCACTAATATTACTGAAGTCAGAAGTTTCTTGGGGTTAGCGGGGTACTACAGAAGATTTGTAGAAGGATTTTCTCTGATTGTAGCACCAATGACTCAATTAACTAGAAAGAATAAGAAGTTTGCATGGGGAGAAGATCAAGATAGGAGCTTCCTGGAGATTAAAGCTAGACTGACATCTGCTCCTGTCTTAACTGTACCTTCAGGGACTGAAGGATTTGTCATCTTTAGTGATGCATCAAAACTGGGTTTGGGATGTGTGTTAATGCAACATGGAAAAGTCATTGCCTATGCGTCCCGACAATTGAAGACCCATGAAAGAAATTACCCCACTCATGACTTGGAATTGGCCGCTGTTATCTTTGCTTTAAAGATTTGGCGACATTATTTGTATGGAGTGTCTTGTGAAGTTTTTACTGATCATAAGAGTTTAAAATACATCTTCACACAAAAGGAACTGAACATGAGACAGAGGAGGTGGTTAGAACTAATGAAGGATTATGATATTACGATTCAATACCACCCTGGGAAGGCCAATGTAGTAGCTGATGCTTTGAGCCGGAAATCAGGAGGGGCCCTGGCCGCCTTGATGACTCGTCAGGCAAGAATCTTAAGAGATCTAGAAGAAATGCAAATAGAAGTGCGAGTCATTGATCCTTCTAATTCTGAGTGTAAATTGAATCAAGTAAGTGTTCAATTTAATCTATACGACAAGATCAAAGAGGCCCAACAAGGAGACACTCAAATAAAGAAAATTATGAAGAAAGTGCAAGAAGGAGAACTCAAGGAGTTTCAAATAGAAGATGATGTATTGCGGCTTGGACGCAGATTATGTGTGACAGATGTAGCAGAGATCAAAGAAGAAATAATGAAGGAGGCTCATAGTACACCTTATACAGCTCATCCGGGAAATACAAAAATGTACCAAGATCTGCGACATAACTTCTGGTGGGAAGGAATGAAGGTAGACATTTCAAATTTTGTCCACAAATGTTTAGTCTGTCAACAAGTAAAGGCGGAACATAAGAAGCCCCCAGGTTTATTAGTGCCTTTATCTATTCCCGAATGGAAGTGGAGTCAAATTGCTATGGACTTTGTCACTGGACTTCCTCGGACGTCCCAAGGACTGGATACAGTCTGGGTAGTGGTAGATAGACTCACCAAATCTGCCCATTTTCTGCCTATCCGGATCAATTATTCAATGGAAAGACTGGCTCAGGTATATGTCCGAGAGATAGTTAGATTACATGGAGTACCTGAATCCATTGTATCAGATCGGGACCCAAGATTTCAATCCAGATTTTGGAAGAGTTTGTCTAAAGCTATGGGCACTAAATTGCAACTCAGTACAGCAGCCCACCCCCAAACAGATGGACAGTCAGAAAGGACCATTCAAATATTGGAAGACATGTTGAGAACCTGTGTATTAGATTTTGGGGGAAGTTGGGACAGCTATTTACCCTTAGTGGAGTTTGCTTATAATAATAGTTATCAGTCCACTATTGGTATGCCTCCATTTGAAACATTATATGGGAGGAGGTGTAGATCACCAATTTGTTGGGAGGAAGTTGGGGATAGAAGACTGTTCGGCCCTGATGTAATTCAAGAGACTACTGAGAAGATCAAGCTAATTAAGGAAAGGATGAAAGCAGCCCAGAGCAGACAGAAAGCTTATGCAGACAATCGTCGCAGACCACTGGAGTTTGAAGTAGGAGATCGTGTTTTTCTGAAGGTATCTCCAATGAAGGGAGTGAGACGCACCGGCAGTAAGAACAAATTAGCTCCTAGATATGTAGGTCCGTTTGAGATACTGGATAAAATTGGACCGGTTGCTTACCGCTTGGCCCTACCCCCTGCCTTAGAACGAATGCACAATGTATTTCATGTATCTCAGCTGAGGAAGTATGTGCCCGATCCTGATCATATCATCTCCTATGAACCCCTGCATATACTAGAAGATATGTCTTACACGGAAGAACCAGTACAAATTCTTGATCGCAAGGAGAAGCAATTGAGAAGCAAAAGTATTTCCTTGGTCAAGGTCTTATGGAGAAATCAAAACATAGAGGAGGCCACTTGGGAGCTGGAAGAGGAGATGAGAAAGACCCATCCACATTTGTTTCAAGGTACGTTAAGTTTCGAGGACGAAACTTCCAAAAGGAGGGTAGAATGTAACACTTGCCTTAATTAAAGCATTTCTTTGTCCTACATAATCATAAGGGGTAATGGAATTAGTATGTATGCATGATATCTTAGTAAGCCATATGTATTATACGGGTATTATACGGGTACGTATATACAAGCGTATACGTAAGTATTTATACGTATAAGAATAATGCCCCAAAAGTCAACATCACCACCATCCCCACCATGCTTGTACTTCATGAAGAAGGGAGAGGCATGGGGTTTAATTAGACTTGATGGGATGTTAAGGGACACTTGGCACATTGTTATGGAGGTCAAAAGGCTATAAATAGAAGGGATGAAGAGGATAAAACACTTTTGAAACAAAACACTCTCTCTTTCTCTCCCTCTCTTCCCTTTTTCCTACAACAACAACAACAGCAACAGCAACAACAACAACAGCAGCTGCAGCAGCAAAAGAGGGCAGCAGCAACAACAGTCAAAAACAGCCAAAAATCAGTCCATACTACTTCAAGAGTGAGTAGAACATGCTAATCTTAACAACATGATGAGTAGAAATAATTAGGAAATGAAATAAGTGTAAGAGATACACAAGTATTTGACCTTATGTATGTTTTGGGTTCATGTGTTTCAATTCCGCAAGTATTACTCATGTTGTTTATGAATCCATGATTTTATTACATGTCTTGCATATTGATATTATATGATGGCATGAATGCATCGGAGGAAGGGACCGGGTTGAACCGGAGGCGTAGAAGGGGAGATTATATATTATGTATCGGAGGAAGGGACCGGGTTGAACCGGAGGCGTAGAAGGGGAGATTATATATATTGTATCGGAGGAAGGGACCGGGTTGAACCGGAGGCGTAGAAGGGGAGATTATGTGTATGTATGTGGTTGTCACTATGATATAAGTCCTATGTTATATTCATGTATAAACCCTTAACAGCAAATCTGGAAATGACTTCTTAACAGGCACTTTTTAAGTAGGTTAGTCGACTAAGTCCGGAATTAGTCGACTATAGGTGTGATACGTTAGGCAGATAACTGTTGTTATAGCAGGATTAGTCGACTACAAACAGACTGTAGTCGACTAATCCCAGATACAGAGAGAAAACAGAAAGTTGACAATCTGTTTTGGCAGAATTAGTCGACTTGAGTCAACTACTAGTCGACTAATATTTATGATTAGTCGACTACACCAGGAGGGTAGTCGACTATAGGTGACATCCAGAGAGTAACATAATTTTTAATCCAGAATTAGTCGACTATAGGGAACTTCAAGTCGACTAGTACTTGAGTTAGTCGACTATACCAAGGAAGGTAGTCGACTACATTAATTCTTGGTTGTTAGTCAAGTAGCAGGTGCGTGTGATGCAGAGTTAGTCGACTATAGCTTCATGTTAGTCGACTTACAGTTAGTATTAGTCGACTATAGGGTGGCTTAGTCGACTAGTAAGGCTTTATTACTGTGTTTGGTTTTGGTTACTGGATAATCATAAGATCCTATAAAAACAGTATAGCGACACACATGTCAACTGGATAATTTGGCCTTGTATACCTACTTGATAGGCATGTTTAGCTATTGTTTTACTCACTGAGCCGTCAAGCTCACTTTATTCTAACTCCACCTACAGGTTTGGACAAGGGCAAGAGACCCGCTTAAGAGCAGTTGTGCGGGACAAGCGCCACCAGAACCACTGTTTTAGGAGTTATTTTTGTTATGTATATAACTTTGTATTAACATGCGTACTTTTAGTTGAGTGTTGCTCTTGGCTTGTAATTCTAATAGGACCTAGTGTTGGACCCTTACTTGTATGTATATATTTTGACACGATGAATGTAGACTGTGTTCTTATGGATTAGTGAACTATATGTGTTAGTATGATAAGTCTCGAGTTGATCATACATGTTATCTTTAGTGGGAAATTTGATGTACAGTGGAGAGTTCCGATGACTATGTTGGAAGTATTGTACCGTGATGGGTCCCACGCTTGAATTATACGAGATAATTATGTTAAAATAGAAAAATTTAAACTGGGACCGTTACAAAAGTAGTCACTGTAAACTCAAATATTAGCTCACACTCAATGTCACTGGTGTTATTATCATGAATATGGATATCAGTAGGTACAGGTGTGTTAGAATCTACTCGCACATTTACATCATCAATGGTACTCTCAGAAAACTCATGAATTTCAACAATAATTTGTGTATTGGAATTGGCTAGTGGATTTTCAATGGAGGCGGTGGCTTCTGCCGGACAATGCCAGCGAGTTTTGACGGCGATGGCCACAACGAGGACGAAGGAGGAGAGATGGCTCGAGGAGATAGTAGCGACGAGGACGGCATGGCGACGGGTCTGGATTGGGGTTGTGGCAGCGGTGCAATCAAGGAGAGGCAGATCTAAGGTGAGGAGGAAATGACGAGTCAGCGGAGATGTCGAGGTTGTCGCAGTGGAGATGTGGTGTTGTTGAGGTTGTCGCAGCGGGTGTTGTTACGCAGCAAAGACGAGAAGAAGATGGAGGCATCCTCCGGTGTTGTCGGGCGTCATTGCATCCGAAGTTGGTGGAGGTGGAAGCGGAGGCGAGGATGTTGTTGAAGAAGTGGAACAGCAGCGACAATGGGATCTTGTTGCTTTGGCTCGATGAAGAAGATGAACAATGGAGATTTTTTTCTTTTCTTTTCTTCTCTTTTTTTGACTCCGAATTAGGGTTTCGGTTTTTTTTAAAAAACTAAAGAAGAGAAGAGAAAGATGGAGAGATAGATCTAGGGTTTGTGACTCGGGTTTTTTTTTAAAAAATAAGAGAAGAGAAAGATGAAGAGATAAATCTCGGGTTTTGGAGATTTTGTGGATTTTATGGGAAGGAGAAAAAGAAAAGCAAGATTTTAACTCTGATATCAAACTGATGCGAGACAAATAGGAAAAAGAGAAAGAAAAGATAGAAATTTGAAGATAAGATAGATAAGAAGAAGATAAAAATAGATTCAGATTTTAGCACTCAGAAGATTTCTCTCCCACTATGCACATCAGCACATCAGCATGCTAAACAAAATATTTCATTTATTCAAATCATCAGTGTCTCCCAAATAAACTATCAGCCTTAGTCTTAATAGGCCCACAGGCTAAGAAGTTCACCATCACAACTGATATGGGACTAAATAAATAAAACAAAATAAATACAACTAAAGATATTAAAGCAATCCCCATTAGTAGTTCCTGCTCTTTCCAACTTCAGTTCTAGTTTCCTTGGTTTGGATCTGCACAAATTTCATATCACGTAGAATTGTCAATTCTTTCATGTGGGTTAACTTTGTCCCTGACCCAGATTTTGGTGGGAAAACTGCTTAGATGGTATTGATGATGATAAAATTGTCAAACCTTTCATGGAAGCTTGTGCTTCATAGCTTGTGCTTCATAGCCGATGCTTACTTGATAATGATGATGATACCGTCTCATTCTATTGCCTTCCCATCAGAATGGATTAGGCTAAGTCTCAATGGAAGATTGAATTAATTTTATGATGATATCGTCCTGATGTCAATACTTTGAGTTGGTCCAAAAACCGAATTTCCACCTAAAGAAATTATGGACGATAGAGGAGATGGGTATGATCTTTTAGAGCGAGGTGTTGGTTTGGTGAAGTGGTAAAGCTATCTTGCTTGTCAAAAGTGCGTAGATTTGCTATGGGGATCTACCCTCAAACTCCAAGCCATGATATCTGCTAGCCAATTTGAACACATCGTATCGGTCATACTAATATTTACCTTGTAGTACACAAAGTTCCCTCACTTGTCTCTTACTTTGTTGCTGACCTGCAATTTCTTTGATAGCTATGTTGATACCTTACGGTTGACAAACATGCCTATTCTTTTTTAGGAAAATGTGGGGCCTTGGTTCCATATTATTAAATTAATAAACAATGAGGGATAATAACGCGGGAGGGGGAGAGAGGGGAGAGGTGGGAAGTTACAAGGTAACTAACAATACGTCACAGTAAATCGAAGGTGTCGGAGAACAACACACTATGGCAGCTTGCAACTTTTGTATTGAGAGAAGTGTAGTTGCCAAAAAGTCACCAACAAGAAAATCCAACTACCAAGTTTCAAGATAGAAGAGGATTTGGCATTGAAAACCCGTTGATACGGCTTGAGCCAAACTACCTGAAAAGTTGTGTTGACAATGCAATCTCACAGTTAGCTTCACTGTGTGGGATGTTAGAGAGCCTCCAATTCCCCCAAAGGGATGTGATGGAAGAAGGCGAAGAGAAAATAGCAAAATAATTTCTTTCAGACGCCCAAAGTTCAAAGGTGAAGGGCAATGCAGAAAAATATGTGCATCAATTTTCAGATTTACCCTATAAAGTAAGTAAGGAGAAGAGTTTGGATTCTTCTTTTGGTAAAATTATCTGCCGTTAAGAGACAATCATGAAATAAAAGCCACATATGCACCTTAATTTTAAGAGGAGCTTGAATAGTTCAAATCCATCGAAAGCAATTGTTTTCTTCCAAAAGCCCGTAAGATGGCGATAATGGGAGTTAACAATAAAAAGGCCATTTTGTTTTAGTCTCCATTGTCCAGAGAAGAGGAAAGGTGCTCAAGTTGGACTAAGGTAAGGAGAGAGTTAAGGTCGTTGTAGAGGTTTGCTTCCACGAGTTAGAGTGGCTATCTCCGAAAATGAGAAGCCCAAATCGCATTTCCATCAAGAAGGCAAGTCTGAGCGTTAATCGTTGTAGAGGGATCCCTAGCAAACCCAAAGAGATTGGGAAACAATGAAGAAAGAGAATCATTGCCTGCCCAATGATCAATCCAAAATCTTGTAGTGCGCCCATCTCCCACTTCAATTTTAATGCCGGATGCAAAACACATGGAAGCGTTGAGACTCCTCTCAAAAAGAGAAAACATGCCCATAAATGAAATGATGCAAGTCATGGGCCTTTCGCCTTCTATAATAATTATGAGTAATAATGACTACATACAGAGCATGTATATCATGAAAAAATCTCCACCACCACTTTGCAAGGAGAGCAAGATTGAAACCATGAAGATTGCAAACACCCAAGTCACCTTGATTCTTATGGGAGCAAACAATTCAATTGAACAAGCAAAGCCTCCCAAGAATGTTCCTTGTGCCCTTCCAAAAGAAGGCACGCCAAATGTGGTCAATTGCATGAATTACCCATTTCGAAAGATAATAAAAAGACATAAAATACAATGGTATGATGACAAGACGTAGTCAACAAGAATGAGTCTACCTCCGCATGAAAGAGCATTGCCTTTTCAAGTTCCATATTTTTTCTCCACCCTTTCAATAAGAGGTTGTCAATCATCCCTTGTAAGGGTGGTCACTTTGACTGGTAGCTCGAGATATATAAAAGGCAAAAAACCAAGATTGCAATTAAGAATGGAAACAACTCTCGTACCCAACTCTCCATCTCTACATAAATTGTAGACACAAGATTTGCGAAAATTGATTAGAGCTCGGTCATCATCTCAAATTCTTCGAGAATTAACTTGAGGGAGAGAAGGGATTTAGCATCTCCCAGTACAAGAAGTAGGGTGTTCGGGTGTCATCGACATAGTGTAGGCTAACAAGATAATTAGGCTAAGAGAAAGAGCTCACTTTTTTAATACCACCATTAGTGCCGTTTAAAGAGAGGATACGTGTAAGGGTGTCAACCACAAGAATGAAAGATAAGGGGAGAGAGGATCTTCTTACCTAAGACGCTTACGACATTGGATGTAATTGCCTGATTTTTTATTAACAAGGATGAATGATGTCCCGGAGAGCAAGCAAACTTTAATCCAACCAATCGAACGTTGGGCAAATCCTCTTGCTAAAAGCAACTAAAAGAGAAAGTCTCAACTTACGAAATCAAATACCTTTTCAATATGAAGCTTGAGAAACACTGTCTCAAGTCTGAGTTGAGAGTAGCTACCAAAATCTCGTTTGCACAAGCCACACCATCAAGAATAAATCTATTCTTTGTGAAAGTTAATTCGACTTGATTAACAAAGAGATGAATGTGAGGACGGAGCCAGTTGGCAAGCACTTGGTGATAATCTTGAAGATGACGTTGAGAAGACTAATGGGCTGAAAATTATCAACCAAGGAAGCACCTTCTTTTTTCGAAATAAGAGCAATGAAAGCATAATTGAGGCACTTAAGATCCACGGCCCTATTATAAAGATGGCCAAATAAGAAGAGAAGATCCGGGTTGACGAGATCCCAAAATCTTTGAAAAAATAAGATTGGAAAACCATCCGGGCCAGGGATTTCTCGACACCAAGCCTAAAAACGACATTTCTAATCTCCTCCTCATAAAAAGGATGCTTGATGTCCCGTGAGGACTACTCACAATTAGGGTAAAAGATATCCAAAATTAACAAGCAGAAGAGAGTGGTGAGAAGCTCCAAAAATATTAGAAAAATAAGTGGTGAAAGCATTAGAAACATCAACATGTGTAGTAAATATGTTTTTTTTGGTGGTGTAGTGAATGTATAAAGTTGTCGCGATATCTTGTGTTAGCTATACGGTGGAAAATTTTTGAGTTGTGATTTTCTTGCTTAAGCCAAAGAGAACAAGCCCTTGGCCATCACATAGTTTCTTTAAGGTGTAGCATTATATCAAGCTCATTGAGAGTGGATATTTTGAGAAGGATTCATCAAAAGATAGCTGTAGAGATTCAAGGAGGATGTCGAGCCTGTCAAGTACCTCAAGGAGATGAAGTTTTTGCCTTTTGATATTTCCAAATTGCGTTTTGCTTCATATCGGAAGAGCACTCTTAATCTTATGCAGCTTAAGAACTAGGCTAGTGGCGGTATCAGCGTGAGAGATGGAGGACCAAAGCACTAGCCACAATACCGTGGATGTCCTAGTGATCTAACCGCATGCTCTTGAAGTGGAATCTATTAGCATAACGGAGATTAATGGTGGTATGAAGAGAGATAGGTAATGATAGGAGAGGGTGTTTGGGAGGGCTTTACAAGTAGACAAGGGGAATGCATCATTCCAAGTATGCGAGATGGGGAATCGGTCAAGCTTCACAAAGGCGGGCATGTCACGCTTATCCGAGATAAGGAACCCGTCTAGGAGAAAAGACTTTGTAGAATAGGTGTGCCATCCCCGCAACAGTGATCTATATGCCAAACACCTCTTGAGGAAACAGAGATCTTACCAAAGCTTTTGTCTTAAATGATAACAGATAAATCATCCAATTAGTACATGCTAATCTTGTTGTGCGCCGATGACAACAACCCCAAGAGGATCTCACAAATCTCCAAGCACAAAGAACACCCAACAGCACAAATAATCACCGGAGAAAAGAACACACGCAAACAATCAATTTTAACGAGGTTCGGCCTCAATGCCTACGTCCTCGGGCAATCAATGGAGAGATTTATATTTAGGAAGATGATTACAATAGCTCTTAAGTCTCTTTGAATGCAAGAGAACTCTCAGCTAATCCTTTTTCGCAGGGATCTACAAGATACAACCCTAGAAATCAACATTAGGCTTAAATACTCAAATTTGCGGAGCAACAGATTTTCGCCCAAACCCGACTGTCGGTCGACCCGGCCGGTCGACCGACCTCCACCTCGGTCGACCCGCCGGTCGACCGAATTTAACAGAGAGTTGGCTCTTACAGTCAGGGTATTTCGGTCGACCGGCCGGGTCGACCGCCTAAGGCCCTGTGCATGTTGTGCATGTCGGTCGACCGGACCGGTCGACCGACCCGACTGTTTTTCTGCTGCTGCTATTTCCAGCTGTTGTTCCCTTCGTCTTCGTCGTCAACTTCCTCGGCGATCACTCGACGACCCCTCGACGAACCTTATCAACTTCCCCATCAGTAAACTTTCTCTTTCCAACAATTCTCCACCTCGGCGAAGATTTTCCAAATCTGAGCCGATCTCCAACGCTACCCCAGTCTATCACCTGGCGAAATCGACACACGATCTCGGCGAAATCGACACACGATCTCGGCTTGCGCGCACCGGTCGAAATCGATACATGATCTCGGCGAAATCGACACACGATCTCGGCTTGGAATCTTTTGCTCAACTGTTCCTGGAAAACATCGCACATGCCTTCCCTGCACTTCACCTTAGGAGAATTTCTATACATGTCGATCACTAACATGGCTTCTACTCCTCAACTTCATGACCTCACGAAGACTTCCTCATGAGCCAACACTGACTCTCCAACTGACTAGCTCTATCTAGTCTACCTGTCTTCCACTGACGGTCCAACCAAGTCTGTGTAGAGCCCACCAAACATCATCGACTTCAACTGGATGCACACCCCTCCTTATGCAAGCTCAACATCTTCTCACCGGAAGACCACCAGTTCATCGAGACCACAACACCTCACCTCTCCGTGAAGTCCAACTGGCCACAACGCTTCACCTCTACGTGAAGCCTCTCCACCTCTACGTGAAGCTCCAAACGGCCACACCTCTTCACCTCTACGTGAAGATCCAAACAGCTTCTCGAGAACCCAAATAACTTCATAAGAGTTGCATCACCAAATGGCTGCGCCTTTACGGCTGCCTACGTACCTTTGCCCAAAAGGATCAAGCCAACCGTAGTTCATTTAAGTGAGCTTCATCAAGCTCAAGCACTTGCACCTCTATTTGCAGCAGTGAACCTATCTGACCGAGTCATATGAACCTCTTCCTGACCATCATGGAGAGCAACGGCCTTTAACTTCAGCTTGTCGATATCACAAGCTTGAGATCCATGCTTCTTTAACCACGACCGTGGTTTCATCTTGGTTCCAATGGCTGCAAATAACTCGACATCCTCAACAATGTCGTCAACCTGTTCAGCATCACCTTTGGTACATGAACTCCACCCGGTGTCACCTCCGCTGAAGTATCCTTTGATGCCGAACCAACTGGAGATGATGGAGTAGCATCAACCTCCACCCGCTGCGATCTTCCCTTGGTCTCCGTCCTCTCCACCTGCTGAGAGACGGTGGACTTCAACACTTAAGTCTCTCCAAAAGTGACATGCCTGCTCAACACTATCTTCTTGTCTTCGGGGTCCCACAACCTGTAGCTGTTTCCCTTGACGCCCAAATAGACAAACCTCTTTGCTCGCGGATTCAACTTGCCATTCTTGGCACTGAAGTAGGTCGGACTTCCAAACTCTCGCAGCAAACAATGATCTTGAGCAGCTTTTCCAGACCAAATATCCAATGGAGCTTTACCTCCAATCGCAGTCGATCTATTCATGAGATGGCTAGCATACTCAGTCGCCTCAGCCCAAAATGACCTGTCTGATCTTGCATTAGACAACAACCTCCGAACCTCCTCCAGCAAGGGACGGATTACCTCCTTAGCCAACCCATCTGTACCTGTTGTGAAGTGAGTTACAATACCTGTGTTCTGGCCAAACTGTAGGAATTGGTTCATGTCTTTTCCAACATTACTAATAAGAAGCTCCTTTATCTTCCTACCTATCTGCCTCTCCATTCTTCCTCTCCACTTCACCAACACATCTAGGGCTTCACCCCTTTGTCTCATGGGATATATCCAAACCTGCCTAGATGAACCATCAATAAATGAGACAAAGTACCTGTGACCTCCAAGCGATGCCGTCTTAGCAGGTCCCCATACGCTCATGTGAACACAATCAAGAAGACCTTCATGTCGATGAGTACTGGTGTTGAATCTCACCTTCTTCTTGTCCAGAACGCTGTGTCCACCTTCCAACTTGCAGGTAGCAGCACCTTCCCTTTTCTTCTTTGCAGGAGCTCGCAAAGATTTTTCTTCTTCCTATCCGACCTTTCCCTGCCAGACCTCCGGGCCACCCTTATCTGAAGAACTTGAAGTCTCCACCTGACCTGTCACCGTACTACCCTTCAAGTAGTAAAGATTTCCTCGGCGGACGCCCTTCATCACCACCATCGAGCCCTTGATCATCCTGAGATCGCCATCTCGAACAGATATCACCATGCCCGATGCTTCCAAAGTGCCAACTGAGATAAGATTCCTTTTGAGATGAGGTACATACCTCACTCCTTCAACTCTCTGAAAAACACCTAGAGGGGGGGTGAATAGGTGTAAATGCTAATCTAGAAAACTAATTGCAAACTAAGTGCGCTAAATGCGGAAGCTAATGCAAATTATGCACAAACTAATACAATACAACAAGTGTAGCCGAATTCCCCTTGCGAGGCTCTGGACTAACTCCTCTTGATTCCCCTTGAAATGGGTTGAGGCGCTATGTGAAGCTCTTGTTGGATGAGTATAAGTTAGGCACACACACACAAGCAATCCTAGCAATGTGCACACACAATCAAGCCAAGCAATCAAGGATATAGCAATAAGAGATGCAAGGCACAACACAAGCAATATATGATATGGCAATATGAATAAGATGCAAGGCAACACAAGCAAATATGTAATAAGTATGAAATGAATGATGCTTGCACAAATTAAGGAGAGTAGAGTTGAGAGACAATAGGATCAAACGCAAACACACAAATTTGTTTCGAGGTTCGAGTACCCAACTCTACATCCCCGCCTACACCACCGTGTAGGATTTCCACTATCTCAACTCCCACCGAGGGAACCTCTACCGAAGAGGATTTCTTACAACCCAAGGAGTACCGAACTCCTCTCTCAATACAAACCACAACACCTCACACTAGAGGTGTCAACCAACAACCACACCTCTACCTAAGAGGCTTACAAACACAATCCCAATCACCTCACACTTGAGGGATCCAAACCAATACCACTCCGATCACCTCTACCGAAGAGGGATTCACAAATAAAAGGAGGGTTACAACACAAGAGGTTTACAACAACAACCTCAAACACTTTCTTTTCTCTTTTTCCACAAAACAAGATCCTAATAGTTTAGGATAGATGATATAGCTCAAGTGTGGAAACAAGGTGTTTTTTGGAAACCAGCAACAAAGAAAAACTATTTGGGAAATCACTTGTAAATGTTAGAAAATGAAAAACAAAACAATCTCCCAAAACCCTAGCTTTCTTTGATTTTCCAAAAAACCAAAAACAAATCAAGATGAGAAGTTTAAAGCCCAAAAACTCTTTTAAAAAACTTGTTTTAAACTTCTGAAAACCTGGGATTTTTCTCTTGTAAAAACCTTGGCCAAAATCCCAAATGAATAGGGTTTATATAGGCCAAACCAGAAAACTAGCCGTTAGGCTGATGTGGCAGTTCTGACAGCCACCGGTCGACCGCCCGGTCGACCGCCAACGGTCAAAAATATGACCGTTGGGCACTATCGGTCGACCGGCCCGGTCGACCGAAAATTCCCGAGAGCAGAGCTCTCATCCCGGTCGACCGCCCGGTCGACCGGCTCTGTGCCTAACAGACGTGCACGTCCGTGCACGTCGGTCGACCGGATCGGTCGACCGGCCCTTTGGTGCGGTCGACCGACCAGCCTGTCAGCACAGTCCAGGTCAGAAAAATAGTGTAAAATATTTTCTAAAAATCTTTTAACACTTCTAAAAAATTCACAAAATTTGTTTTATCATATTATATTAAAACATACACCTGTGATAAAAATTTCAAGACAATATATCAACATATCAATTTATTTTTGTGTCTTGCAAAATTTATCAAAAACAAAACTTGTATTTTTATCAAACTTGATTTTTCCAAAACATGAATAGGGATATCAAAATAAGTTTGTTTAGCAAGTTAAACCATGTATGTATAACTAGAATACATCTACTATACATATAAAACATGTAAACTTGTTTTGATCAACTATTCATAAAAACCAAATATCAAATCATAAAACGTGTGTTTTTGTGCACTTGAGCATATCAACTAAACTAAGCTTTACAAATGGATCTAAAATTCTATCTAAGCTAGGATACCTAAGTCTTCTTGTCGATCTTCCATCTTCAAGTAGACTCGATCCCAAACGCGTGATCCTCCAAGTGCAAAGGTATGATCTTTAAGCTTTGGCACCGGAATCATCATGAATAGCTTCTAATCATCTTGTTGAAGCTAATCACCAACTAATATCCTGTTAATGATCTGAAACTTAGAAACACAAGAATATTAGTAAACATAACTACATGAGTGTTGATCATCATCAAAACTAGAGTGGAAGGCCATTGGGCCAACAATCTCCCCCTTTTTGATGATGACAAAACTCATGGAGTTATATATGCATGGATTAAAGATAAGCTTCAAGGAAGCTCCCCCTTAACTCATGCATAGGGATAAACAATAAATATATGCAATGAATGTTAAACATGAAACATGCGTATGCATAAACAATAAATGGTTCTAGATATCAAATGGAATATTCAAAACAAAATAAGCTCTAGATACTAATTACAAAGCAAACTCTATATATCAATTAAACTTAATATTCTTGAGATTAAAACATAATATATGCATATAAAACATAAGCATGCATATAAAACATGTACCAATCATGCATAGAAGTAATTTGAGTTTTATATATGCATGTTAAACTCTCAAATAATTCTCCCCCTTTTTGTCAATCATCAACAAAGGGGTAAACAATCAAAACCATAGATAAAATGAGGGGTAAAAATCTTTCTCCCCCTTTTTGTCAATCAAAACAATGCAAACAATGTTCTCCCCCTTTTTGTCTAAAACAAAAAACAAAGTCAATAAGGGGTGACTACAAACATGATATCAATTAAAAAATATGTCAATGAAGTATCTTGATACCAATAAACAAGAATCAATATATGTTATATGCTATATACATTCATGAAGAGGAAGACGCTAAGTTAGCTTCCCTACACATATGCATTACATGAAGAAGGGATGACAAGCCCCAATTCACATAACACATATTATGTAATGCATAAGAGGAGATGTGAAGCTCCCCCTACACACGTATATCATATAAAGAAGAGTTGTCAAGCTCCTCAATTTATAATATACTCAACATGAATCTATATGTAAGAGAGATGTTAAGCTCTCCTTGCATATAGGAAATACAAATCAAAACTTTGAATATTTTCTTTAAACAAAATTTTGAAAATACCAATTGTAATTAAACATAAGTCTTGAATCCAAAACAAATTTTGAATTTCTTAAATATGATACCAATTGAAAGAATTGTTCATTTTGAAAAACATATAAACAAATTTGATGTTGATATCATATGTTCAAAATAACAACTTTTGATCATAAAGAGTGGGAGTACAAATACCAATTGAAATACAAAATCAAATTTTCTCCCCCTTTATGAAAAACAAACTAAAGACATGCATAGTCTTGATAACAATTTAAAAGTAATCAATTTAAACAAAATTGAAACTCAAGCACTAGCATAAACACAAACATATATATGTATGAAAGATAGATACCAATAGAAATTGATATACTTAGAATTTAAAGCATACATACATACAAAACATATATGAGTATACAAGAAGATCAAAATGATACCAATTGAAAGAGTTCAATGATACCAATTGACATAACAATAAGTTCAAGTGTATACATCATATCATCTACCACCCAATCATAATTCAAGTTTTAAAGATTTTCAATTTAGGGCAATACATGAACATGATCTCCCATCCTACCGCCCTTAGATGGTAGGGGTTTTCAAAATAGATTTGAAAATATAGCTTAGTTTGAAAATCACTACCAAATTGAAGAACATCGCAACTAGTTAAATGAATTGTTAACTAGCACGAAATCCTTCAAGCAAGGAATAAAACAAAATTGAAATTCACATGATAATCATCACTCTAACCAATAAAGCATAACTCATGAGAAACAAAACATGAGCAATAGATATGAGTGTACAAATAATATGTGAAGATCATAATTATGAAAAATATTTCATTAAGCTCAATTATCCCTTAAAACATAATTCCATCAAAAACATGAAAAATCATATAAAACTCCTTATTTAATCTTCAAGGCATATGTATGTCTAATACAAGCTAAAATATACATACATATCCAAAACTCAACGAGTCCACTAAATGAATATTCATGAAGGCACGTGGCTCAAAAAGATGTATATGTATAAGATTAGTTTGAACTAGATGGACATATACATGAAGTTAAACATAAATACATGAAACATGAAAAACTAAATTTCATCACAACAAATTTCATTTCAAGGTATATGTATGAATTGTCAAACATGAAGTATACATACATATCCCTAAATACAATTGAGTCCATATATAGATTTGCATGAAAGGCAAATGACTCAAGGGTATACATGTATATCTTAAAGTTTGGCAATACGAACATATACATGAAGTGAAAACTCATAAGAACAAATACAAAAATGGAATACAAGTTTAAAATGTATGAATCATCAAAACTAGACTATACTAGCACATCTAATGGGAACAAACAAGCATTCAATCCCAAACATATATAGATTTGTTTGTGGCCCATTCTATGTACAAGTATATAACTAGTCTTAATGAAAACTAACACTTAAACATATATTCAAAACATGAAGCATCAAAACAAATCTAAAAGTCATCATGATAAAACTAAAACATGATTATTATGTGAATTCACATGTATTAGATCATGATGTACACTATAGCTTAAACAAAAGTGAGAACACTAAGTATGATTCAAATAAGCATGTGTCTCTCAAATACTATACATGTATGTCAAGAATCTAATAAACATGGAATGAACATACTAATCCATAGACATCAAAAACATGCTAGTAACATTAAAACATGGAAAGCATGTAAACAATAAATGGGAGTAAAGGATTGTTACCAAAACCGAAGAAGCAACTCTCCTTGTCTCCAAAACATGGTGGTCATCTCCACCAAATCTTCCCTTGAAAGTGATGCATCCAATAGATTTCCTTTAAGTCCGGAACGCATCCATTCCAAGGTGTCATCACTCTCACGTCATGTGAGAGCCCACACCTACATCAAATAAAGGAGGGGTGGTCTTTGGTACCCACATCTTATTGGGTCCATGGGGGTTAGTCCCTTCTCTAACCCAAACAAACTTCTTGGCTAAATTTTCAACATGTAAACGATCATAGCAAAATTTAGCAAGATGGCCTTTTCGGCCACAATGTGTACATGTGTACACATGAGCATACTTGTGTTGATGGTGTCCGTGTGAAGCATGTGTATGCCGTGATGGGTGTGCATGCATAAAAGATGGAACTTGTTTCTTTCGAACCAAGGTTTCCACCGTGAGTGGTTCATGGCACATTGGCTCATAGTGGAGCCCAAACAATCTACTCTCTTCTTTAACATACAAATATCATCAATAACTTTAGAAGAAGAGGTACATGCATTAGGTAGACCAGATGAAGGAGCTACACTAGCATGGCAAACATGTGCATCAATTTATTTTGCAAAACAATATTTTTCTCTAACATACATTTAAATCATTAGAAATAGAAATGATTTTATTTTTCAAAGCAACATTCTCCTTTAAAACAAAATCAACTTTAGAAGACAAATTTTCATTTTTCTTCAAAAGAGTTTCACAATCATTTTTAGACTTTAAAAATTTATTTTCTTTTAAAGCAAGTTCCAATTGAGATCTCAATGAATCCCTTTCATTATAGACCTCAACTTTCTCTTGCAAAACACAATCAAGTCTAGAGTGCAAACATTTATTTTCTTTTTCAATATCTAGACTTTTCTTTTTCAAAATTTTATACTTCTCAATTAATTTTCACACACAATAGATAGTTCTTCATTTAAAGCATGGGGATCAACAAAATCATTTGAAGAACTAGCACAATCATTACTATCTAGTTGAGTTTCCGATTGTACCTCAAGGGAGTCATTCCCTTGGACCATGTAGCATTTTTGTGGTTCGGATTCTCCACTAGATTCCTCTTCTTGAATTTGTACTTGAAGCTTGGAGGTGTTGGTGGTTGATGTCACTTGTTCCACACTGCAAAAGCGGAATCAAGATTAGAAACACGTAAAAGATATTCTTTTGATAAAGTGCTTCTAATAGCCTCTAGGGCTTGTGCATTTGCCCCTATATGATTGCAATCACCAAGATAACATCTCTTGGTGGCCGCAAGGAAAACATGCAAACCTAGGGTCTTTAGGTACATGGACATCCTATACTTCCAAACATCAATGTTGGAAGGGTCAAAGCTAGGAGGGGTCATGAAGTCCATGGTAAACTATGAATGTGCAAACAAACAAATGCAAATGAGATTAGCAAGCAAATAGATCACTCCTAGGATGTTAAGCCTAAGTATCAGGAGCACTAGCTCTGATACCAATTGAAAAACACCTAGAGGGGGGGGGTGAATAGGTGTAAATGCTAATCTAGAAAACTAATTGCAAACTAAGTGCGCTAAATGCGGAAACTAATGCAAATTATGCACAAACTAATACAATACAACAAGTGTAGCCGAATTCCCCTTGCGAGGCTCTGAACTAACTCCTCTTGATTCCCCTTGAAATGGGTTGAGGCGCTATGTGAAGCTCTTGTTGGATGAGTATAAGTTAGGCACACACACACAAGCAATCCTAGCAATGTGCACACACAATCAAGCCAAGCAATCAAGGATATAGCAATAAGAGATGCAAGGCACAACACAAGCAATATATGATATGGGAATATGAATAAGATGCAAGGCAACACAAGCAAATATGTAATAAGTATGAAATGAATGATGCTTGCACAAATTAAGGAGAGTAGAGTTGAGAGACAATAGGATCAAACGCAAACACACAATTTGTTTCGAGGTTCGAGTACCCAACTCTACATCCCCGCCTACACCACCGTGTAGGATTTCCACTATCTCAACTCCCACCGAGGGAACCTCTACCGAAGAGGATTTCTTACAACCCAAGGAGTACCGAACTCCTCTCTCAATACAACCACAACACCTCACACTAGAGGTGTTAACCAACAACCACACCTCTACCTAAGAGGCTTACAAACACAATCCCAATCACCTCACACTTGAGGGATCCAAACCAATACCACTCCGATCACCTCTACCGAAGAGGGATTCACAAATAAAAGGAGGGTTACAACACAAGAGGTTTACAACAACAACCTCAAACACTTTCTTTCTCTTTTTCCACAAAACAAGATCCTAATAGTTTAGGATAGATGATATAGCTCAAGTGTGGAAACAAGGTGTTTTTGGAAACCAGCAACAAAGAAAAACTATTTGGGAAATCACTTGTAAATGTTAGAAAATGAAAAACAAAACAATCTCCCAAAACCCTAGCTTTCTTTGATTTTCCAAAAAACCCAAAAACAAATCAAGATGAGAAGTTTAAAACCCAAAAACTCTTTTAAAAACTTGTTTTAAACTTCTGAAAACCTGGGATTTTTCTCATGTAAAAACCTTGGCCAAAATCCCAAATGAATAGGGTTTATATAGGCCAAACCAGAAAACTAGCCGTTAGGCTGATGTGGCAGTTCTGACAGCCACCGGTCGACCGGCCCGGTCGACCGCCAACGGTCAAAAATATGACCGTTGGGCACTATCGGTCGACCGGCCCGGTCGACGAAAATTCCCGAGAGCAGAGCTCTCATCCCGGTCGACCAGCCCGGTCGACCGGCTCTGTGCCTAACAGACGTGCACGTCCGTGCACGTCGGTCGACCGGATCGGTCGACCGGCCCTTTGGTGCGGTCGACCGTCCCGGTCGACCGACCAGCCTGTCAGCACAGTCCAGGTCAGAAAAATAGTGTAAAATATTTTCTAAAAATCTTTTAACACTTCTAAAAAATTCACAAAATTTGTTTTATCATATTATATTAAAACATACACCTGTGATAAAAATTTCAAGACAATATATCAACATATCAATTTATTTTTGTGTCTTGCAAAATTTATCAAAACAAAACTTGTATTTTTATCAAAGAGATGTTAAGCTCAAAATCAAGTTTGATAAAAGTTAAGCATGCATGTATAGAATGAAACAACTATACATTTATCAATTAAACTTGTTTTGATAAACTCTTCATGAAAACCAAAAATCAAATCATGAAGCGTGTGTGTTTTGTGCACTTGAGCATATCAACTAAACTAAGCTTTACAAATGGATCTAAAACTCATAATCTAAACTAGGATACCTAAGTCTTCCTTGAGGAACTCCATCTTCAAGTAGACTTGCTCCCAAACGCGATCCACCGAGTGCAAAGGGTATGATCTTTAAGCTTTGGCACCGGAATCATCATGAATAGCTTCTAATCATCTTGTTGAAGCTAATCACCAACTAATATCCTGTTAATGATCTGAAACTTAGAAACACAAGAATATTAGTAAACATAACTACATGAGTGTTGATCATCATCAAACTAGAGTGGAAGGCCATTGGGCCAACAATCTCCCCTTTTTGATGATGACAAAACTCATGGAGTTATATATGCATGGATTAAGATAAGCTTCAAAGAAGCTCCCCCTTAACTCATGCATCACAATAAACATAATAGATATGCAATGAAGGCACATGATACTAAACAAAAGCATGCATCATATCTTATTATCTATCCCTATGCATGAACTTGGTATATGCAAAACACAATCATGCATATATAAAAACAAAACTCAAATTCTTCTCTCCCTTTTTGTCAATCATCAACAAAGGGGTAATCAAACCATAAATAAAACGAGGGTAAAAATCTTTCTTCCCCTTTTTGTCAATCAAAACAATACAAACAATGTTCTCCCCCTTTTTGTCTAAAACAAAAACAAAATCAATAAGGGGTGACTACAAACATGATATCAATTAAAAAATATGTCAATGAAGCATCTTGATACCAATAAACAAGAATCAATATATGTTATATGCTATATACATTCATGAAGAGGAAGACGCTAAGTTAGCTTCCCTACACATATGCATTACATGAAGAAGGGATGACAAGCCCCAATTCACATAACACATATTATGTAATGCATAAGAGGAGATGTGAAGCTCCCCCTACACACGTATATCATATAAAGAAGAGTTGTCAAGCTCCTCAATTTATAATATACTCAACATGAATCTATATGTAAGAGAGATGTTAAGCTCTCCTTGCATATAGGGAATACAAATCAAAACTTTGAATATTTTCTTTAAACAACATTTTGAGATACCAATTGTAATTAAACATAAATCTTGAATTCCTAAAACATGAATCTCGATACTAATGTATTCAAAACAATTTTGAATTTCTTAAATACGATACCAATTGTAAGAATATATTTCATTTTGAAAATATATAAACAATTTGATGTTGATATCATATGTTCAAATAACAACTTTTAATCATAAAGAGTGGGAGTACAAATACCAATTGAAATACAAAATCAAATTTCTCCCCCTTTATGAAAAATAAACTAAAGACATGCATAGTCTTGATAACAATTTAAAAGTAATCAATTTAAACAAAATTGAAACTCAAGCACTAGCATAAACACAAACATATATATGTATGAAAAATAGATACCAATAGAATTGATATACTTGGAATTTAAAGCATACATACATACAAAACATATATGAGTATACAAGAAGATCAAAATGATACCAATTGAAAGAGTTCAATGATACCAATTGACATAACAATAAGTTCAAGTGTATACATCATATTATCTACCACCCAAACATAATTCAAGTTTTAAAGATTTTCAATTTAGGGCATACATGAACATGATCTCCCATCCTACCGCCCTTGGAGAGTAGGGGTTTTAAAAATTAGATTTGAAATTATAGCTTAGTTTGAAAAACTCTACCAAAGTGAAGAACATCGCAACTAGTTAAATGGAAAACTTGTTACTAGTACGAAATCCTTCAAGCAAGGAATAAAACAAAATTGTTTTCCATAAACATGAAATTCACATCATATCAAACACTCAAGTTCAATTAGGCATAAATAAGACTCATGAAAACAATATGAGCAAGCAATAAAGGTGAGTGTACAAATAAAGTGTGAATATCATAATCATGAAAATATTTTTCATTAAGCTCAATTATTCCTTAAAACTCGAAAATCATCAAAACTATCTAATCTTCAAAGCATATGTATGTCTAATACAAATATAGTATACATACATATCCAAACATAACGAGTCCACATTTAATTAAAAATCGGCTCTTAGTCGTGTTTTGAGAGATCGTTGCATCACTCATTTATTAAAGTTTAAAAAGATCACTAAATATATGCATTAAGGCACGTGGCTCAAAAGGATACTTATGTATAGTCAATAGTTTGGATAAGATGGACATATACATGAAGTTAAATATTGACACAATAAACATGACAATCATGAAAACATGAAAAGCATGAAAAGTATGATAATTTAGCTTTTCATTAAAACAGTTTGATACCAATTCTTTTCAAGGTATATGTATGATTTGTCAACACAAGAAGTATACATACATATCCCTTAAACACACTTTGAGTCCATAATAGATATTTGCATGAAAGGCAAATGACTCAAGGGGTATACATGTATATCTTCAAGTTTGGCAAAATACACATATACATGAAATAAAAACTCATAAAAACAAATATCAAAAATGGAATACAAGTTTAAAATGTATGAATCATCAAAACTAGACTATACTAGCACATCTAATGGGAACAAACAAGCATTCAATCCAAACATATATAGATTTGTTTGTGGCCCATTCTATGTACAAGTATATAACTAGTCTTAATGAAAACTAACACTTAAACATATATTCAAAACATTAAGCATCAAAACAAGTAAAAAAGTCATCATGATAAAACTAAAACATGATTACTATGTAAATTCACATGTATTAGATTCATGATGTACATTATAGCTTATACAAAAGTGAGAACACTAAATATGGGTTCATATAAGCAAGTGTGTCTCAAAACTATACATGTATGTCAAGGATCTAATAAACATGGCATGTACATACTAATCCATAGACAATGAAAACATGCTATAAAACAAATGAATATGAAAGCATGTAAATAAATAATACGGAGTTAGGAATCGTTACCAAAACCTTGAAGGCAACTCTCCTTGTCTCCAAAACTTGGTGGTCCTCTCCACCATCTCTTCCCTTGAAAGTGATGCATCCATATGATTTCCTTTAAGTCCGGAACGCATCCACTCCAAGGTGTCATCACTCTCACGTCATGTGAGAGCCCACACCTATATCAAATAAAGGAGGGGTGGTCTTTGGTACCCACATCTTGTTGGGTCCATGGGGGTTAGTACCTTCTCTAACCCAAACAAACTTCTTGGCTAAATTTGTAGTATGTAATCTATCAAAACAAATTTAGCAAGGTGGCCCTTACGTCCACAATGTGTACATGTGTACACATGAGCATACATGATGGGTGTGTCCGTGAGGAGCATGTGTATGCCGTGAAGGGTGTGCATGCATAAAGGATGGAACTTGTTTCTTTCGAACCAAGGTTTCCAACCGTGAGTGGTTCATGGCACATTGGCTCATAGTGGAGCCCAAACAATCTACACTCTTCTTTAACATACAAATATCATCATTGATTTTAGAAGAAGAGGTACATGCATTAGGTAGTCTAGATGATGAGGCTACACTAGCATGGCAAACATGAGCATCAATCTTTTTATGCAAAACCTCATTTTTCTTCAAACAAGCATTTAATTCATTTGAAATGGAAATAATTTTGTTTTTCAAATCAACATTCTCTTTTAACACAAAATCTACTTTTGAAGACAAGTTCTCATTTTTCTTCAAAAGAACATGGCAATCATTTTTAGATTTTAAAAAATTATTTTCTTTTAGTGCAAGATCAAGTTGAGATTTTAATGAATCCCTCTCATTAGCAATCTCCTCTTTCTCTTGCAAAACTATATCAAGTCTAGCAATCAAATTTTTATTTTCATTATTAATGCCTAGACTCTTCTTTTCAACAAGTTATATTTTTCAATCAATTTTTCACAAACAATTGATAGTTCTTCATTTAAGGCATGGGGATCAATATTATCATTTGAAGAACTAGAACAATCATCACTATCATAGTGGGGTTCCGAATGTACCTCAAGGGAGTCATTCCCTTGGACCATGTAGCATTGTGATTCGGACTCTCCACTAGTCTCCTCTTCTTGTCGGATTTGTGCTTGAAGCTCGGAGGTGGTGGTTGTTGTCAATTTGTTCCACACTACAAAAGCGGAATCAAAGTTAGAAACACACATAAGATAATCTTTAGGTAATGTGCTTCTAATGGCCTCTAGGGCTTGTGCATTGGCCCCTATATGATTGCAATCACCAAGATAACATCTCTTGGTGGCCGCAAGGAAAGCATGCAAACCTAGGGTCTTTAGGTACATGGACATCCTATACTTCCAAACATCAATGTTGGAAGGGTCAAAGCTAGGAGGGGTCATGAAGTCCATGGTAAACTATATATGAATGTGCAAACAAACAAATGCAAATGAGATTAGCAAGCAAATGGATCACTCCTAGGATGTTAAGCCTAAGTATCAGGAGCACTAGCTCTGATACCAATTGAAAAAACACCTAGAGGGGGGGGTGAATAGGTGTAAATGCTAATCTAGAAAACTAATTGCAAACTAAGTGCGCTAAATGCGGAAACTAATGCAAATTATGCACAAACTAATACAATACAACAAGTGTAGCCGAATTCCCCTTGCGAGGCTCTGGACTAACTCCTCTTGATTCCCCTTGAAATGGGTTGAGGCGCTATGTGAAGCTCTTGTTGGATGAGTATAAGTTAGGCACACACACAAGCAATCCTAGCAATGTGCACACACAATCAAGCCAAGCAATCAAGGATATAGCAATAAGAGATGCAAGGCACAACACAAGCAATATATGATATGGGAATATGAATAAGATGCAAGGCAACACAAGCAATATGTAATAAGTATGAAATGAATGATGCTTGCACAAATTAAGGAGAGTAGAGTTGAGAGACAATAGGATCAAACGCAAACACACAAATTTGTTTCGAGGTTCGAGTACCCAACTCTACATCCCCGCCTACACCACCGTGTAGGATTTCCACTATCTCAACTCCCACCGAGGGAACCTCTACCGAAGAGGATTTCTTACAACCCAAGGAGTACCGAACTCCTCTCTCAATACAAACCACAACACCTCACACTAGAGGTGTTAACCAACAACCACACCTCTACCTAAGAGGCTTACAAACACAATCCAATCACCTCACACTTGAGGGATCCAAACCAATACCACTCCGATCACCTCTACCGAAGAGGGATTCACAAATAAAAGGAGGGTTACAACACAAGAGGTTTACAACAACAACCTCAAACACTTTCTTTTCTCTTTTTCCACAAAACAAGATCCTAATAGTTTAGGATAGATGATATAGCTCAAGTGTGGAAACAAGGTGTTTTTGGAAACCAGCAACAAAGAAAAACTATTTGGGAAATCACTTGTAAATGTTAGAAAATGAAAAACAAAACAATCTCCCAAACCCTAGCTTTCTTTGATTTTCCAAAAAACCCAAAAACAAATCAAGATGAGAAGTTTAAAACCCAAAAACTCTTTTAAAACTTGTTTTAAACTTCTGAAAACCTGGGATTTTTCTCATGTAAACCTTGGCCAAATCCCAAATGAATAGGGTTTATATAGGCCAAACCAGAAAACTAGCCGTTAGGCTGATGTGGCAGTTCTGACAGCCACCGGTCGACCGGCCCGGTCGACCGCCAACGGTCAAAAATATGACCGTTGGGCACTATCGGTCGACCGGCCCGGTCGACCGAAAATTCCCGAGAGCAGAGCTCTCATCCCGGTCGACCGGGCCCGGTCGACCGGCTCTGTGCCTAACAGACGTGCACGTCCGTGCACGTCGGTCGACCGGATCGGTCGACCGGCCCTTTGGTGCGGTCGACCGTCCGGTCGACCGACCAGCCTGTCAGCACAGTCCAGGTCAGAAAAATAGTGTAAAATATTTTCTAAAAATCTTTTAACACTTCTAAAAAATTCACAAAATTTGTTTTATCATATTATATTAAAACATACACCTGTGATAAAAATTTCAAGACAATATATCAACATATCATTTATTTTTGTGTCTTGCAAAATTTATCAAAAACAAAACTTGTATTTTTATCAAAGAGATGTTAAGCTCAAAATCAAGTTTGATAAAAGTTAAGCATGCATGTATAGAATGAAACAACTATACATTTATCAATTAAACTTGTTTTGATAAACTCTTCATGAAAACCAAAAACCAAATCATGAAGCGTGTGTGTTTTGTGCACTTGAGCATATCAACTAAACTAAGCTTTACAAATGGATCTAAAACTCATAATCTAAACTAGGATACCTAAGTCTTCCTTGAGGAACTCCATCTTCAAGTAGACTTGCTCCCAAACGCGATCCACCGAGTGCAAAGGGTATGATCTTTAAGCTTTGGCACCGGAATCATCATGAATAGCTTCTAATCATCTTGTTGAAGCTAATCACCAACTAATATCCTGTTAATGATCTGAAACTTAGAAACACAAGAATATTAGTAAACATAACTACATGAGTGTTGATCATCATCAAAACTAGAGTGGAAGGCCATTGGGCCAACAGAACCCAACCACGGGGACCCATGGCCGCAGATTCAAGTTCAGACTCAGACACTCCACAATTCTTCCATTACGCGCGACCAGCGCGCCGTATTATGAAGAAAATGGGATACGACCTAAGGCATGGAGAGGGTCTGAATTTTGGAAAAGGAAGGCGTAGTTTGCTGCGTAACTTTGTGCCAAAAGGGAAGCCTGCAAATTACTATGATAATACACGCAGGGGGTTGGGATACGTTACACCCACATCGTCAGCAACGGTTCAATTCAAAGACGACGAACCAATTCCATCGCGTTCAGCCTCATCCTCCGAGTGGGACTCAGATGTTAGCGTGGGAATGATGTTCGAAAATCTCACCGTTAATATGACTTCAAGCAGTCAATTGGAGCCAGCAGAGGCCACTGATGAGGAATCATGGGCTCAGCAATTAGATCTCCAATGGGAAAGCGATTCGAACTGCGCGAACCACCTACCGAAGACAAGGTGATGCAGGTCAACTTAGATAGTCAAGATCACCCTAAGCCCATCTTCATAAGTGAAACCTTATCACTTACAGAAAAGGAAGAACTGATAATACTCGTAAAGGAGCATATAGACGTCTTCGCATGGAACTACGAAGACATGCCCGGACTTGATCCGCAAGTAGCCATGCACCATCTGACGCCCAAGCATTATGGAGGCTATTGAGGCCGAAGTCCATAAGCTCGTTGCATGTGGCTTCATACGGGAGGAACAACATCCAGATTGGGTTGCTAATATCGTCCCCGTCCTCAAGAAGAATGGGAAGATACGGATCTGCATCGACTACCATGATCTCAATACGGCTTGTCCTAAAGACGAATTCCCACTGCCCATCACCGATGTCATGATTGACAACACCTGTGGATTCGAAAGAATGTCTTTCATGGACGGCTTTTCAGGGTACAATCAGATTAAAATGTACCCCGACGATGAAAAGCATACTTCGTTCTGAACACCCTTGGGGGTATACTGCTACACCGTAATGCCCTTCGGACTGAAGAACGCCGGAGCGACCTATCAACGGGCAATGAGTACAATCTTCCGCGATCATCTCCGAAAAACGGTAGAATGCTATGTTGACGACATTGTTGTCAAAAGCCGCAATAAGAATGACCATCTTCGTGACTTGAGAACGATGTTCGACATAATGCGGGCTCATCAACTGAAAATGAATCCGACAAAATCCTTCTTGGGAGTGTCAAGTGGCAAGTTCCTTGGGTTTATTGTTACATCAAAAGGGATTCATCTTGACCCAGATAAAGTCAAAGCCATTCAGAGCATGCATCCACCGAGGAATCTGAAAGAACTTAGAGGCTTGCAAGGTAGACTGGCTTATATTAGAAGATTCATTGCAAATCTCTCAGGCCACTGTCAACCGTTCACCCGACTCATGAAAAAGGGTGCTTCCTTCGTATGGGATCAAGCTTGTCAGGAAGCTTATGAAGACATCAAGAGATATCTCACAAAACCTCCGGTCTTAGTGGCCCCCGCATCAGGGAAACCATTCTTACTTTATGTGAAAGCTATGGACCATTCTCTTGGCGCCCTCCTTGCTCAAAAAGACGACAATGGTCACGAGCAGGCCATTTATTATCTGAGCAGGACTCTGATAGGAGCGGAATCTCGCTACAATCCTATCGAGAAAGAGTGTTTAGCTCTTGTCTTTGCCGTTCAGAAGACACGACATTATTTGGTCGGTCAAACCATACATGTCATCTCCAGAGTGAATCCTTTGCGTCTTCTCATGACGAAGCCAGGATCATTGAATTCAAGATTAGCTAAATGGGCACTCCTTTTGTCTCAATACGACATGATATTTATCCCTCAGAAGGCGGTTAAAGGCCAGGCCCTTGCAGAGTTCTTGGCTGCTCATCCAGTCCCAAAAACTCAAAACTTCACGAAGATATTCCGGACGAAGTCTTCGAGTCTAATACAACCTCAGAAGAGGAAGTTTGGCAGATGTTCTTCGATGGAGCTTCACGAATAGGCCCTAAAGGCAAGATCATTGCCGGAATGGGGTTGTGTTTATCTCCCCACAGAATCATGTCCTTCCCAGAGCATTTTCTCTGACGGAATCATGCTCCAACAATGTAGCGGAATATAATGCTCTACTTATTGGCCTTCAGCTCGCCCACGGAATGGGGGTACGCTACCTCGAAGCCTACGGCGATTCAAAACTGATTATCAATCAGGTTAAAGACGAATATGAGGTCCGTCACGAAGACTTGGTGCCTTATTACCACGCGGTCATCGAATTGGCTAATCTGTTTGAAGGCTTCTACATCGGGCACGTGTCTCGATCTTAAAACACCAAGGCGGATGCTCTTGCTGTATTAGCAACAACACTAGCCCTGCCAGCCGATACCGAGTATCACCTCACAGTGGCAACTCGACACCTTGTATGCTCTAAGCATTTGTTAAGAACCCGAGAAGTCTATAATGTCTCCACGGATCTTGAGCCGAGAGATTGACGATTTCCTCTCATCGACTATGCCCTACATGATCTGCTGCCAGACGAACCTAAAGAAACGGCATCTATCAAACGAAGGTCTCTTCGCTTTCACTATGATCCAACTCTGAAGACACTTTATCGTCGTTCATATGACGGCGTCCTCCTCCGTTGCCTTTCTAATTCAGAGGCACAGGAAGTACTTAAAGAAGCACATGACGGCATTTGCGGAGCTCATCAGCCCGGTCCAAAGCTCAAAGACAGATTGCATAGGCTTGGATACTATTGTCCAACCATGATAGCCGATGCCATCCAGTATGCACGGAGGTGCAAAGCATGCCAAATTCATGCGGATTTCATACACCAGCCCCCGGAGTTGCTCCACCCAACTGTTGCTTCATGGCCATTTGAAGCATGGGGAATCGATGTCGTAGGGCCAATCAGCCCCTCTTTGACAAGAGGTCACCGGTTTATCCTGGCAATAACCGATTACTTCTCAAAATGGGCAGAAGCTATGCCCCTGGTTGAAGTCAAAACCTCTAATGTGGTTAATTTCATTAAACACCATGTCATCCATCGATTTGGTGTCCCTAGGCGGATCATCCATGATAATGATCCTCAATTCATAAGCCAGGTATTCTATCGGTTCGACGACAAATACTGAATTCAAAATGTGGCCTCAACCGCCTATAATCCTGCCGCTAATGGCTTGGCGGAAGCATTCAACAAAACGATCATCAAGCTACTCAAGAAATTCGTCTCCTCGAATAAGCGAGATTGGGATTAAAAGCTTGGTGAATGTCTTTGGGCCTACCGAACCACGGTTCGGACACCGACAGGCAATACACCTTTTTCCCTGGTATACGGGTGCGAAGCAGTCATCCCGTTGGAAATCCAAATGCCGTCGTTGCGAGTCGCTTTAATGACTAAAATCACATAGAAGACAATGATCGATTGCGTCTTCAAGAGCTCGAAGCCCTAGATGAAAAGCGACTATAAGCTCAGCAACACATCGAGCTGTATCAAGCTCGAATCTCAAAAGCCTTCAATAAGAAAGTCAAATAAAGAGTCTTCCAAAAAGGAGATTTGGTTTTAGCCGTCAGACGACCGATGATTATGACGCACAAGACCAAAGGCAAATTTCAGCCTAAATGGGAAGGACCGTTTGTAATAGAAACAGTCTATTCAAACGGAGCATACCGCCTTATGACTTCAGATGGCGATTTACTCATGATGCCGGTCAATGGAAAATTCTTAAAGAAGTATTATCCTTGATTAAGGATCCTTCTTATGATCAAGTTAACACCACACCTCTGATCAAGACCTTCATATCCAAGGTACATGCAAAGAGAGCCTCTCTCTTCCCCCAAACGAGATCGCGCAATCATAAACCAGTAGGAATCTGGTCATACATGTAAGTTCACCTAGAGGGGGGTGAATAGGTGATGGCTAATCTAATGGTCACTTAATGCCAAATAATGCGGAAGTAAAAATTATTATGACCTAAACAAACTATTTAAACTAAACACAACGTATAAAACAAAAGTGTAGCCGAATTTCCCGTGAAGGGCTCTGGACTAACTCCTCTAGATCCCTAGATAAGGGTTGAGGTGCCGCGTTGGCTCTCTTGGTTAAGTACAAGTGTTAGCAAACAAACCCAAGCAAGTATAACAATTAAGCACACTATTAATATCAAGCATGTAAGGATAAGCACAATAAAAGCATGCAAAATATAGACAAGAGACAAAGAGAGAGAGAGTGAGCAATCGCAAACACAAGAAATTTGTTTCGAGGTTCGAGCACCCTTGCTCTACATCCCCGCCTTCGACACACGAAGGATTTCCACTATAATCGATCCCACCGGATCACTCAGTGCCGCAACACCTACAACTCTCGGACTCCCTAGTCCGTACACACCGCAAGCTCCACAAGCTCGCCGAGGCCGCACCTCAAACAAAGAGTTCGCACCCGAACTCAAAACACCGAGTCCCTACTAAGACCCGAAATAATGCGAACACAACCGTCCGCCTCCTCAAAGGAACAAAATAGAACTTTGGTGATCACAACTCTTGATCACCTAAAATCCTCTCACAACAAACTCCCTATAGGGTAGATATAGCAATGAATAGCTCAAGTGTATGTGTAAGAAAATAAGGAAATAGATGGTGGAGGAAAACTCAAAGAAATCACTTTTAAACACTCTTGATAAACTCCCCTTTTGATTGGAAGTATTAGCTCTCAATTTAGTGGGAAAAACTCTTTTAATGAAGTAGGAAAAACTGGCTTAAAACTCACTAGAAATCTTAGAGAAAAACAATGGTAAAACCCCCAAATTTATAGGGCTAGAAAAACTAGCCGTTGGGGTCTGTCAGGCCTGTCGGTCGACCGCCCGGTCGACCGGCCAACGGTCATATTTCAGACCGTTTGCGCTATCGGTCGACCGGCCGGTCGACCGAGCCAGGATACAGAGAGCAGTCTCTCTGTCCGGTCGGCCGCCCGGCCGCCCGGGCCTTCCCAGAGAGCAGAGCTCTCTGGACGGTCGACCGGGTCGGTCGGCCGGCCCTCCTGCCAGAACTGGCGTGCACGTCTGTGCACGTCGGTCGACCGGGTCGGTCGACCGGCTATTGCCAGGACAGAACTGTAAAGGATTTAAAACTTGGTCTTTTTGGTTGAAATAAAATCCCATAAAAACATAAAAAATCTACAAAAATAGTTTTGATGTTATACTTTGATAAACAAACATGCTTGCACAAAATCAAGACATGTTACAAATGTTTTGAACTATTTTTGTAACTTGAAAAATATGGCTCAAACTAAAAACAGTATTTTCCAAAACTTGTTTTTCCAAAACTTCTCCAAATACAAAAACAAGATATTTAAACAACTTTGAAAGCATAGAGTGTATGGATATGATCCACTACACAAACATGGTGAAATATCTATATTTTGACATTATGCACTAAACATGATTTTGGATAAAAGATATGTATTTATGAAAACCAAAATCCAAACATATATTTTCTAGAATTGAAAATCTTTTGTAAAACAAAACTATCAAGAGTGTGTGTGTGTATATATATATACTTGAGCAATCCACCAACTACTCTATCCTTTACATTTTAACTAAAAATAAAATCTTCTAAAACAAATCTAGACACAAGTCTTCATCTTCTTGAAGTCTTCACTTGAAGCCTTCTTGACTTGGTCCAAACACCGTGCTAGCTCCAAAACTTGACTTTAAATCCTTTGTTGAAGCTATGCACCTACTAAGATCTTGATCATGAATCTGTCACTAATTAAATACAAGATCATTAGTACTATAACTACATGAGTTAATCATCATCAAAACTAGAGTGATGGGCCTTCGGGCCAACAATCTCCCCCTTTTTGATGATGACAAAACTCATGAAGTTATATATGCATGGATTAAAGTAAAGCTTCAAAGAAGCTCCCCCTTAACTCATGCATAACAAATAAGCAATATAATATGGAAATGAGGCACATAAACATGTATGCAAATGTAGGAGTAAACATGCTAATCAAGCATAAAACAAAATCACAAAGTCTTTTTCTTCTATTTGCAAAACAAAACATATATGCATAAACAATCTTTTTCACAAAACATGCATATAAACCAAAATCTTTCTCCCCCTTTTTGTCAATCATCAACAAAGGGGTAAAAATACAATCAACAAATTTTTCTCCCCCTTTTTGTCATAAACAAAGAGATCAATAAGGGGTAAAATCAAACATATCAATAAAAGATTATATGCGATATACATTCATGAAGAGGAAGACGGTTAAGTAACTTCCCTACACATATACATTACATGAAAGAGGGATGACAAGCCCTAATTCACATAACGTATAATATGTAATGCATAAGTGGAAATGTGAAGCTCCCCCTACACACGTGTACCACATAAAGAAGAGTTGTCAAGCTCCTCAATATACAATACACTCAACATGAATCTATATGTAGAAGAGATGTTAAGCTCTCCTTGTATATAGGCAATATAACTCAAAAAATTTTGATTTTTCTTATAAAGCACAATTTTGATTTTCTCAATAAAACAAATCTTGAGATAAAATTTTTTTTTTAGATTTTGATACCAATTTTAAAACATAATGCATAAGCTTAAAAAATTTGAAGTAAGCTTAGCATAAACAAAATTTGTGCTTTTAAACATGTAAATCGAATTTAACTTAAGCACAAAACAAATTATATATATGTATGAAGAATGATTATACCAATTGAAATTGATACATACATATATAAGAAAACAAAATAAGAGTATATACAAAAATATAGTCAAATTGATACCAATTGAAATGATTCAATGATACCAATTGAAATAATAATAGGATCATGTGTATATCTCATAAATATTGAAGAATAAATAACTAGTTAAATTATTTTTGAAAAAACTAGTTAAAGATCCTTCAAAACAAGAAATCAAAACATATGTATTTCATGAATCATACCTAATACACAAGAATTGACACTCGATCTATAAAGCTCAAAAATATGTTCATGAATCAAAGTCATGACAAAACAAATGAAGTGAATGTACAAGAATCATGTATATAGCATTTTCATGAAAATAGTCATTAAGGCTCAAAATGATCATGAATCAAAAACATGAAAAATTCATTTTTCATAAAAACAAAACAAACTTCTAGGTATATGTATGATTTATCTAAATCTAACAATATGCATACATATCCCAAACATAAAAGGAGTCTATTAATAGTATTTGCATGAAGGCAAGAGACTCAAAAAGGATATACATGTATATTTATTAGATTTGAATAAAAATGCATATACATGAAGTAAACATTAAAATAGGCAAAACAAGTGTAAATGAGAGAATCATCAAAACTAGGTTATACATGTGCATATAGTGGGTACAAATGAGTATGAAGTACAAACATATATGAATCATTTGTTCTCACTATTAGTACATGTATAAATACAAGTTTTGATAAAAACTACATTTAAACTAGTATTTACCACATGAAGCACAAAACACATAAAAACATGAACATGCTATATGATATCACAATGAATAAGCATGCAAATAAATTAGGAGTTTAGAAATAGTTACCAACTAAGGAACTATGTTCCAAATCTCCAAACATGGTGGTTGTCCCACCAAACCTCCTTGGTAGTGATGCATCCATATATGTGTCCATCAAGTCCAAGTGCATCCACCATCAAGGCATCATTCCTCTCACGTCGTGTGATAGCCCTCACCTACATCAAAAACACACGGTGGGGGTTTTGGTACCCATTTTCTTTTGGGTCCTTGAGGGTTAGTCTTGTTAGGCACCCCAACATATTTATTAGCAAAATTAATATGATGTATCTTGTCATAACAAAATTTTGCTAAATGGCCTTTGCGGCCACAATGTGTACATTTGTACACCTTAGGATGCATATGTGTAAGAGTATGATCGTGGCGTGCAAATAGTGAATATGCATGTGTTGGAACCTATTTCGATGAAGACGTTTGTGAAGATCAATTCATTTGGAGCTCTTACACATGACGAATGAAGAGTCCGACATGATCAAGATGTGCCAAGAAGAGTTGATAGAGTGTGGGTTGTATATGTGGAATAGAATGTAAAAGCCTTGTCACAAACACTCATATCACAGCCTTGTTAGTCGACTTACAAAATCTTATAGTCGACTAATCAAGTGTGTAGTCGACTAACCCAAAAGCCCAAGTCGACTAATCCTGTGTCCTGAAACAGCCCAACTCTCTGTTTCTATATTAGTCGACCAACAGTCAACTATAGTCGACTAATACATTTTTCTAGTCGACTAACCATTGTCCCCAAGTCGACTAATAACTGGTCAAGTCGACTATAAAATAGTTGCAGTCGACTTGAAGTAGTTATTCTGAAACTATTCTTCCAACGGCCACTGACCTAGTCGACTAATAGCTAAACATAGTCGACTAATAGAAGGAATTTTGCCTAGGTTAGTCGACTAACTCCATGGGCAAGTCGACTAATAGGCAGTTCTGACTGTTGGACAGTTTCTGACTGTTGGTCTTTTGTGCAACTGTTTTCAACGTTCCTTTGATTCAAATTGCACCTATTAACTCCCTAACTAACCCTAGTCTTCAGCTATAAATAGGGAAGTTATTGCAAAGGCCATTTACCAAGATTTTCCATCAGTTTTCCAAAAGTCAAAATCTGAAAATCTGAAAACTGTTTTCCTAACTTCAGTCTTCACCAAAAGCCAATTCCATTGTGAAGATTCTCTGAAGTTTTGTTTCCTATACTGTACCTTGTCCACATACACATTCAGTATCAAGGCTATAGGAAAAGAGTTGTAATTCTCAAAGTGTTCATTGTACACGGGAGGCTTCTTGGTTGAAGAGGCAAGTTGTACAAGGTGACCATTGTACACGGGAGGCTTCTTGGTTGTAGAGGCAGTTGTACAAAGGTAAAAGGTGTTCTCTTGGTGGAAGAGAAGGTGTACACATTTGGCGAAGGGGATTCGACAAGTGGTGTACATGTTGTATTGATTTTGGGTGGCAAGATCAAGGTTAAAGAAAAATCTCAAGCGGGTGGCTTGGGGACTGGATGTAGGTCACAAGGACCGAACCAGGATAAATCTCTTTGTATGCGTTTGTCAATTTCTGAGATTTGTTTTCCTTTACATGCAAGTTATTTATTTTATTTTTTTACTTAACGCTAATCCTTCTAGTTTTAGATTTGTGTTGACTTGAGTTATTTTAGATCTATAGTTGCCTACAAGAGATAATTCCGCAAGTAGTCCTTATCTCAATGATCCAACAATTGGTATCAGAGCAGGGGAGAGCCAAGTTCATCAACAGGCAACAACCATACCAATTCCTACATTTGGTATCAGAGCGGGTACAAGTCAACAACAAAGATGGCAACGGAGTTCTCATCATCCCAATTCAAAGAAGGACATTCTACACAACGTCCACCGCTATTTGACGGAACCAACTACAACTATTGGAAGTGTAGAATAAAGATATACTTGCAATCACTCAACTACGACCTTTGGAACATCGTAGAAGCATCGTACACCAAGCCCACAACCAACTACAACGCTTGGAGTGAAGATCAAAAGAAGAATGCGAACCTTGACGCCAAAGCGATGAATGCTCTATTCTGTGTCCTAACCAAAGAAGAGTTCAACCGTGTTTCAACAGCAACTTTTGCACATCAAATTTGGCATACTCTTCAGGTAACACACGAAGGCACTAGTAAAGTTAAGGAATCTAAAATATCTGTTCTTGTCCAAAGGTTTGAGTTATTTAAAATGGAGGAGAATGAAACCATATCCGAAATGGTTACAAGATTCACCGACATCACCAATACTCTTGCATCCCTTGGAAAGGACTACACCCAAGTCGAAAGAGTTCGAAAGATCCTTCGTGCACTCACACCAGAATGGGAGAAGAAGACAACCGCCATTGAAGAGGCGAATGATCTCTCAACTATGATATTAGAAAACCTAATCGGTAATCTAATGGCATATGAAGTGCAGTTAGAAGAAAGGAAGAAGGACGAACGACAACACCGTTCAAAGAAGAAAGAACTCGCCTTCCATGCATCTTCCGACACGGACAATGATGACGAAGAGGAGATGTCAATGTTCTCAAAGAAATTCAGGAAATTTCTAAAGCAAGGTAAATTCAAGTGTTTTAATTGTGATAAACCAGGACATATGAAGATGGATTGCCCTTTACTCAAGAAGAAAGATAAGTACAAGAGTAAGAAGTTCAGAAAGAAGAAGAACTACGAAGCATCTTCAGAATATAGTGATTCCTCATCTTCTGATTAAGAATCCACTGAACATGTTAACTTATGTTACATGGCCATAGAAGATGAAGAGGTATCATTTTCTGAACTCTCTGATGCATTTAATGAGTTATTTATGAATCTGAAAAATGAAAAACTGAAAAACAGATTTTTGTTAAAAGAAAATGAGAAACTTTTACAGGAAAATTCTGTTTATGCATTACAATGTTCTTCTATAAATTCTCAACAAGATGAAACTGAAAATGTCATATCATTCTTGAAAACTGAAAATGAGAAGTTTATAAAAGAAAATATTTTTCTGAAAATGGAAACTAAGTCTTTGAATGATAGGATTTCTATATTGGATAAAGACATGTTAGTTTTCAAAAATAAATATGAAGATCTTTTGCAAAATGTGACTAAGTTTAATAAAGGAAAAGAAAAATTAAATGATTTATTATCTTTTCAGAAATTGTCACATGATAATCATGGTATTGGTTTTATTGCAAAATCTTCATGTTATAATCATCCATATAGTTATTTTGTAAAAAGTAAGACCAAGAAAAGTAAATTTATATGGATTCCAAAGAACTTAAATGTTTATGATAAAAATACATATATTGCTTCATACATGCATGATATATGTGATTCTTGCAATTATGTATATACTAACAGGTGGAAACCAAATTCTAAATGGATTTGGAGTCCTAAAGGTTAGATATGATCTTTTATATTTGGTACCAACTAACGTTTATCTTGCAGGTACCATATAAAAAATTTTGATAAAAATCAACTATGTATAAATGTACTAATATATTTGTTGCAGGGGGAGAATAAAATATTTCTCTATCTGTTATAACCCATTTCTGCAGGGGGAGGAAAAGATAACATATTTTCTGCAGGGGGAGGACTTGTGCACACAAAGCGTCGTCATCAAAAAGGGGGAGAATGTTGGAACCTATTTCGATGAAGACGTTTGTGAAGATCAATTCATTTGGAGCTCTTACACATGACGAATGAAGAGTCCGACATGATCAAGATGTGCCAAGAAGAGTTGATAGAGTGTGGGTTGTATATGTGGAATAGAATGTAAAAGCCTTGTCACAAACACTCATATCACAGCCTTGTTAGTCGACTTACAAAATCTTATAGTCGACTAATCAAGTATGTAGTCGACTAACCCAAAAGCCCAAGTCGACTAATCCTGTGTCCTGAAACAGCCCAACTCTCTGTTTCTGTATTAGTCGACCAACAGTCAACTATAGTCGACTAATACATTTTTCTAGTCGACTAACCCTTGTCCCCAAGTCGACTAATAACTGGTCAAGTCGACTATAAAGTAGTTGCAGTCGACTTGAAGTAGTTATTCTGAAACTGTTCTTCCAACGTCCACTGACCTAGTCGACTAATAGCTAAACATAGTCGACTAATAGAAGAAATTTTGCCTAGGTTAGTCGACTAACTCCATGGGCAAGTCGACTAATAGGCAGTTCTGACTGTTGGACAGTTTCTGACTGTTGGTCTTTTGTGCAACTGTTTTCAACGTTCCATTGATTCAAATTGCACCTATTAACTCCCTAACTAACCCTAGTCTTCAGCTATAAATAGGGAAGTTATTGCAAAGGCCATTTACCAAGATTTTCCATCAGTTTTCCAAAAGTCAAAATCTGAAAATCTGAAAACTGTTTTCCTAACTTCAGTCTTCACCAAAAGCCAATTCCATTGTGAAGATTCTCTGAAGTTTTGTTTCCTATACTGTACCTTGTCCACATACACATTCAGTATCAAGGCTATAGGAAAAGAGTTGTAATTCTCAAAGTGTTCATTGTACACGGGAGGCTTCTTGGTTGAAGAGGCAAGTTGTACAAGGTGACCATTGTACACGGGAGGCTTCTTGGTTGTAGAGGCAGTTGTACAAAGGTAAAAGGTGTTCTCTTGGTGGAAGAGAAGGTGTACACATTTGGTGAAGGGGATTCGACAAGTGGTGTACATGTTGTATTGATTTTGGGTGGCAAGATCAAGGTTAAAGGAAAATCTCAAGCGGGTAGCTTGGGGACTGGATGTAGGTCACAAGGACCGAACCAGGATAAATCTCTTTGTTTGCGTTTGTCAATTTCTGAGATTTGTTTTCCTTTACATGCAAGTTATTTATTTTGTTTTTTACTTAACGCTAATCCTTATAGTTTTAGATTTGTGTTGACTTGAGTTATTTCAGATCTATAGTTGCCTACAAGAGATAATTCCGCAATTAGTCCTTATCTCAACGATCCAACAGCATGATGAGAATGATGTGCATGAACATGAGGAGTTTGTTTCTTTGAAAACATAGACTCCAATCTAGTTTGGTTAAATGCACAAGAGTTCAAGGTTGAGCTCAAACTATCGATTTTATTTTTCAAAAATTTAATCTCACTATCATTAATGGTGGCATGTAGAGAAAGGTGAGATATAGAGTCATTTTTCTTATTCTTTTTAGAAACAATAACTTTTTCTTTTTCAAACATTTTTTTTTCAAACAAGAATTTTCTTGAAAAACAATTTCCTTTTATTTTTCCACCACAACAATTTTATTTTTCAAAAACATATTTCCTTCACATAAATCATTCAATTTAGACATCAAGGAAATATTTTCATTTTTCAAAATTTCATTTTCTTTTTCAATGCATACAACCTTATTTTCTAATGAATCCTTTTCATTTAGCATGCAATCAAATTTCTTTTTCAAATTTTTATTTTCTTTCTTAATCATGTCATATTTTTCAAGAAGGAGTTGACAAAAAGTGCTAAGCTCATCATATGACATGTCATTTTCATCTACCTCGGATTCGGTAGTACCTCAAGGGGGTTATCCCCTTGGACCATATAGCACACGTTGGAGGTGACGCTTCCAACGTCCGAATCGCTCCCGGCATAATATAGATCCTTTTCGCCAAGGGAGGTGATAATGTTCCATGCTACAAAAGCCGAATCAATGTTAGAAACCCTAAATAAATAATCATCATTTAGGGTTGACTTTAAAGCATGAAGGGCTTTTGTATTAGCCTCAATGTTCTTACCATTTAAACAATATGCAACATTAGTTGTGGCAAGATAAACATGAATGCTTAGGGATTTGAGGTACAAAGACATCTTAACCTTCCAAATTTGGATGTTAAGAATGTCAAAAGTGGGTGGTGACATGAAGTCCATGGTGTGTGTACAAAATATAGTGATTAGCCTAAAAAGAGGATCTTTAACTCTAGGTTGTAAGACCCAAATTTAGAGCACTTGGCTCTGATACCAATTGTAAGTTCACCTAGGGGGGTGAATAGGTGATGGCTAATCTAATGGTCACTTAATGCCAAATAATGCGGAAGTAAAAACTATTATGACCTAAACAAACTATTTAAACTAAACACCACGTATAACACAAGAGTGTAGCCGAATTCCCCGTGAAGGGCTCTGGACTAACTCCTCTAGATTCCCCTAGATAAGGATTGAGGTGCCGCGTTGGCTCTCTTGGTTAAATACAAGTGTTAGCAAACAAACCCAAGCAAGTATAACAATTAAGCACACTATTAATATCAAGCATGTAAGGATAATCACAATAAAAGCATGCAAGATATAGACAAGAGACAAAGAGAGAGAGAGAGTGAGCAATCGCAAACACAAGGGATTTGTTTCGAGGTTCGAGCACCCTTGCTCTACATCCCCGCCTTCGACACACGAAGGATTTCCACTATAATCTATCCCACCGGATCACTCGGCGCCGCAACACCTACAACTCTCGGATTCCCTAGTCCGTACACACCGTAAGCCCCACAAGCTCGCCGAGGCCGCACCTCAAACAAAGAGTTCGCACCCGAACTCGAAACACCGAGTCCCCACTGGGACCCGAAACAATGCGAATACAACCGTCCGCCTCCTCAAAGGAACAAAGTAGAACTTTGGTGATCACAACTCTTGATCACCTAAAATCCTCTCACAACAAACTCCCTATAGGGTAGATATAGCAATGGATAGCTCAAGTGTATGTGTGAGAAAACAAAGAAAGAGATGGTGGAGGAAAACTCAAAGAAATCACTTTTAAACACTCTTGATAAACTCCCCTTTTGATTGGAAGTATTAGCTCTCAATTTAGTGGGAAAAACTCTTTTAATGAAGTAGGAAAAACTGGCTTAAAACCCACTAGAAATCTTAGAGAAAAATAATGGCCAAACCCCCAAATTTATAGGGGTAGAAAAACTAGCCGTTGGGGTCTGTCAGGCCTGTCGGTCGACCGCCCGGTCGACCGGCCAACGGTCATATTTCAGACCGCTTGCGCCATCGGTCGATCGGCCGGTCGACCGAGCCAGGATACAGAGAGCAGTCTCTCTGTCCGGTCAGCCGCCCGACGGCCCGGGGCCTTTCCAGAGAGCAGAGCTCTCTGGACGGTCGACCGGGTCGGTCGGCCAGCCCTCCTGCCAGAACTGGCGTGCACGTCTGTGCACGTCGGTCGACTGGGTCGGTCGACCGGCTATTGCCAGGACAGAACTGTAAGGGATTTAAAACTTGGTCTTTTTGGTTGAAGTAAAATCCCATAAAAACATAGAAAATCTACAAAAATAGTTTTGATGTTATACTTTGATAAACAAACATGCTTGCACAAAATCAAGGCATGTTGCAAATGTTTTGAACTATTTTTGTAACTTGAAAAATATGGCTCAAACTAAAAACAGTATTTTCCAAAACTTGTTTTTTCAAAACTTCTCCAAATACAAAAACAAGATATTTAAACAACTTTGAAAGCATAGAGTGTATGGATATGATCCACTACACAAACATGGTGAAATATCTATGTTTTTGACATTATGCACTAAACATGATTTTGGATAAAAGATATGTATTTATGAAAATCAAAATCCAAACATGTATTTTCTAGAATTGAAAATCTTTTGTAAAACAAAATTATCAAGAGTGCGTGTGTATATATATACTTGAGAAATCCACCAACTACTCTATCCTTTACATTTTAACTAAAAATAAAATCTTCTAAAACAAACCTAGACACAAGTCTTCATCTTCTTGAAGTCTTCACTTGAAGCCTTCTTGACTTGGTCCAAACACCGTGCTAGCTCCAAAACTTGACTTTAAATCCTTTGTTGAAGCTATGCACCTACTAAGATCTTGATCATGAATCTGTCACTAATTAAACACAAGATCATTAGTACTATAACTACATGAGTTAATCATCATCAAAACTAGAGTGATGGGCCTTCGGGCCAACAATACGTTGTTTGTCTCCAAGGAGAATCAAGATTATACATACGCTAACTAGATGATCCAACATCCTTAACGATTAAGGATAGAGGAAAATGTTGGCCTTTAAGCCCAACATGATTCCTCGATAACTCATCATGCTGAGGGGAATAGCATGGCTAGCCCGACTCAAACGGTAGTTGGTAAAGGCATATCAAACCCGTTGACAGCTGAGGATTTGCTAAAAATCCTAAGGGACCTGTTCCCATTTGATTCCCTCTCCAAAATCACTTACGAATTCTCATCCATGGAATGGTAAGACCACATACAAAGATCTTTCCATCCATTTCGCTGTTACGTTAATATTAAACCTATGACAGTAATCTACCTTGAGCTTGGTGGCGTCTCAATCGGTTACGTCATTGTGACCTCTGAACCGACAGACAGCCAAGTCTCAATTTCGAGCTTGTTGACATTTACAAAAGACAAGTCTCAATTTTGAGCCTTTTGACATTTACAAAAGACAGGTCTCGATACTTGTTGACATTTACAAAAGACAAGTATCACCCTTTCAGTCCGACAAGGACTAGCTTGAGCTTGGTGGCGTCTCAATCGGTTATGTCATTGTGACCTCTGAACCGGCAGATAGCCAAGTCTCAATTTCGAGCCTGTTGACATTTACAAAAGACAGGTCTCGATACTTGTTGACATTTACAAAAGACAGGTCTCGATACTTGTTAACATTTACAAAAGACAAGTATCACCCTTTCAGTCCGACAAGGACTACCTTGAGCTTGGTGGCTTCTCAATCGGTTATGTCATTGTGACCTCTGAACCGGCAGACAGCCAAGTCTCAATTTCGAGCTTGTTGACATTTACAAAAGACAAGTATCACCCTTTCAGTCCGACAAGGACTACCTTGAGCTTGGTGGCGTCTCAATCGGTTATGTCATTGTGACCTCTGAACCGGCAGACAGCCAAATCTCAATCTTGAACCTGTTGACATTTACAAAAGACATGTCTCGATACTTGTTGATATTTACAAAAGACAAGTATCACCCTTTCAGTCCGACAAGGACTACCTTGAGCTTGGTGGCGTCTCAATCGGTTATGTCATTGTGACCTCTGAACCGGCAGACAGCCAAGTCTCAATTTCGAGCTTGTTGACATTTACAAAAGACAAGTCTCAATTTTGAGCCTGTTGACATTTACAAAAGACAGGTCTCGATACTTGTTGACATTTACAAAAGACAAGTATCACCCTTTCAGTCCGACAGGGACTACCTTGAGCTTGGTGGCGTCTCAATCGGTTATGTTATTGTGACCTCTGAACCGGCAGACAGCCAAGTCTCAATTTCGAGCCCGTTGACATTTACAAAAGACAGGTCTCGATACTTGTTGACATTTATAAAAGACAAGTATCACCCTTTCAGTCCGACAAGGACTACCTTGAGCTTGGTGGCGTCTCAATCGGTTATGTCATTGTGACCTCTGAACCGGCAGACAGCCAAGTCTCAATTTCGAGCCTGTTGACATTTACAAAAGACAGGTCTCGATACTTGTTGAAATTTACAAAAGACAGGTCTCGATACTTGTTGACATTTACAAAAGACAAGTATCACCCTTTCAGTCCGACAAGGACTACCTTGAGCTTGGTGGCGTCTCAATCGGTTATGTCATTGTGACCTCTGAACTGGCAGACAGCCAAGTCTCAATTTTGAGCCTGTTGACATTTACAAAAGACAAGTCTCGATACTTGTTGACATTTACAAAAGACAAGTATCACCCTTTCAGTCCGACAAGGACTACCTTGAGCTTGGTGGCGTCTCAATCGGTTATGTCATTGTGACCTCTGAACCGGCAGACATCCAAGTCTCAATTTTGAGCCTGTTGACATTTACAAAAGACAGGTCTCGATACTTGTTGACATTTACAAAAGACAAGTATCACCCTTTCAGTCCAACAATGACTACCTTGAGCTTGGTGGCGTCTCAATCGGTTATGTCATTGTGACCTCTGAACCGGCAGACAGCCAAGTCTCAATTTCGAGCCTGTTGACATTTACAAAAGACAGGTCTCGATACTTGTTGACATTTACAAAAGACACGTATCCCCCTTTCAGTCCGTCAAGGACCACCTTAAGCTTAGTGGCGTCTCAATCGGTTATGTCATTGTGACCTTTGAACCGGCAGATAGCCAGGTCTCACCTTTCAGTCCGACAAGGACTACCTCGAACTTGGTGGCGTCTCAATCGGTTATGTCATTGTGACCTCTGAACCGGCAGGTAGCCAAGTTTCATCATTCAGTACAAGTAAGGACTGTTTCCTCAGAAAGCTGAAATACAACTTGGAAGCGACAATTCAGAAAGTAGAACAAGTTGGAAACACGACAGAAAGGTCAAAATAAAATTACTTTTATTAATTCCAAAAAGAAGGATACACGGAGGCACATATATTACAAGCTATAGGGGTGCGTCATAAGATTTGATCCGTCCTTCAAGAATGGTCAGCCTTGTCTTCCTATCATCAGCAGCCCTGATAAGAGCCTGCGATCTCAGCTCAGCCTCATTAAAGCTCGCCGTCTGGGCTAAGCGAGCTTCAACTTCAACCAAGGTTGCCCTCTAAGCTAACTCCCGCCGCAAGAGTTCGTCATTCTGAGCCTTAAGTTGCTCAAGCCGGGCAGTCTCTTCAAGACGCACTGGTTCAACCTTGGATAAAAGAAGATTTGCCTTCCTGATAATCTCTTTGGCCTTTTCAATTTTATCTTCGGCGTCAAGAAGAGCGCTACTAGAAGCATCTATGGCGTCCCCGAGCTCGACCTTCCTCGTCTCCAAGGATTTCAAGTCTGAAGAAATGGCCTTAGCGGCTTCCTGAGCGGCGAGATGGGCTTCATGTGTTTGAGCGACAAGGTGCGTAAGCTGCTCATTAACCGAAGACTCCAGGTCTGAATGGCTGAGACGGCGCCATTCCTCTACATCCCTCTTAAGTTGGTCTACCAGGAGTTCCAATGTAGTGGCCTGGTCGTCCCCTCCGAAGTCTCGAATGCTCTCGATGTTTCGGGAGAAGACCACCTTTAGAGCAGAAAATATATCTTTATTGATTTAAAAGGAAAGGTACATTGATGCTACTACATCTGAAATCACCTAGAGGGGGGGTGAATAGGTGATGGCTATATGATAATGGCAATTATGCGGAATTTAAAAATTTAACTTTAAACAATTAGCACAATACAATATTTCTTGCAAGTAAAGGACAATGTAAAATTGCAAGTAATAAAAGAGATAGAGTTAGAGAAATTTGAGCAAACGCAAACACGCCGATATGTTTCCGAGGTTCGAGCCACGCTCTACGTCCCCGCCTTCACACTTGAAGGATTTCCACTATTGAGGATCCCACCGGATCAACAATACAAGGACAACACTTGTCCGTCTCCCGTGATGACACTTCACCACCTTGAGCACACTAGCTCGCCTTGAGGCCGATGCCTCTACAACTTCACTCAATTACAATGGAAGTGATCACACTTGATCACTTTTACAAATAGCTCACTAAGCACAATCCTAGAACCAAATAGTAGACTTAGAGTATGGGATTGTGTAGTGCAAAACTAGAGAGAAGTAGAGGAATAGGCTCCAAGAAAGGTGATGGAAATTTAGGCTTTGGAGAGAAAAATCTTTTCTTTTGAAAACTTTGGAAATCTTTGAAACTCTTGTCAAAGTTCACTTGATAGCTCTAAAATCATTAGTCATTTCATATGAAGTGACCACCTATTTATAGGGGTCAAAAACTGCTCAAGGGATTCGTTGGAGACAAATCCCAAAAGTCAAAAAGTCAGAAAAAATAGCTGTTGAGTCTGTCAGACTTTTTGACAGACTACCGGTCGACCGGGTCGGTCGACCGCCAACGGTCAAAAATCCGACCGTTGGGGCTCACCGGTCGACTGGGTCGGTCGACTGGCATTTCCAGAGAGCAGCAGGTTGGGGGCCGGTCGAGTATCGGTCGACTCCCGGTCGACTGATACGCATATGCACAAATGTGCATGTCGGTCGAGTGCCGGTCGACTGCCGGTCGACCGGTCACTGTGAATTTCTGAAAAATCAGAATTCACAGAACCTGGAAAATTTTGGGTTTGGGTTTTGGGTCTTGGATAAAATATTTTGGTCTTGAAAAATCATAGAGTATGAGCATGTGTCATACTACTATCAAGGTAAAATACTTGGTAAAAATTCTTTTGATAAAAACTTGATTTTCAATAAAATGTTTTTCCCAAAAACTAGTCTCTCTAAAATCGTATTTCCAAAATAGATATTTTCAACTAAACTGAGTTTGGAAATAGAAATGGAAAGTATTTTGAAGCCATAAATCACTCTAGAAAATGTGTGTGTGTAAAATCCCATATTTCTACTTCTACTATTTAGTTTTGACAAAATATTCTAAAATGAAAATAAATAAAATACAAGTCTTGGATTCTTTAGCAAGTCTTGATCTTCTTCTTGAATTTTTCTTCAACGCAAATTCCGAAGCTTCCTATGTGCTTTAGCTTGGGAATGCAAATGTTGGGCGAACTCCAAATTTGTGAGTCTTTTAGCGGAGTTGTCAAAATCTGTTTCTTGAACCTGAAATACTTCAAAATCAAGAATATTAAATTCATAACTAAATATGTTTTGCTATCATCAAAATAACCGGGATAATGGCCTTTGGGCCAACAATCTCCCCCTTTTTGATGATGGCAAAACATATGTAGTTATCACAAGATATTTTGGGTAGAGTCTTCAAATGAAGCTCCCCCTCAACATATGCATATTTAAAAGTCATACTCAGGCATAGTGATAAAAAATAAGCATCACACATGTAAAAATAAACATCACACATCCATGCCCATAGAAAATATCAACCACACATGTCATATCATAGATAAAGGAAATGAGTCTCAACATGACATAAATACATACCACACAAGACATGTCCACAACACAAAAATAAAGGTGTCCAAAATAAAGGTGTCCAACAAAATAAGTCAAATACATAAGTCAAATACATAACAAAAAAATCTCTCTCCAAATGTCTCAAATGTCTCTCCCCCTTTTTGACATCATCAATAAAGGGGCATCAACAGCAGCATCACTCAGTCGCCTCGTCATCCTCCTCCTCGTCATCATCTGAGCCCTCGGCCATCGTCTGGTCATCACCATCATCTGAGGAAGAAGAGGAAACTACCTCCTCTGTATCCACGGCATCAACTCTGGGGCGCGGAGGTGGAACAGAGACGCGAGCTCTGGGAGGGAAAGGAGGACCAGCAGCAGGGAGACGACGAGCACCCGGAGTCCCATCAGGAACGACTATGTCCAATTTAGAGAACAGAGATTGGAACTGAACATCCACAAATCTCATGGACTCAGCCATATAGGACAAGTCGTTTCGGACCTCCGCCCGAAAAGCAGCATCCATAGCAGCACGAGCCTCCAAATCTGCCCGAAGAGAAGCATCACGAGCAGCCATATCTGCACGAAGTGCAGAGACTTGCTCACCGACCCAGGCCTGATGTGCCTCGATCTGCGAGCGGACCTCAGAAGCAGAAGCACCCTGAAACTCAGGAGCAGGAAAAACAGGAGGTGGAGCTGGAGCTGGATCAGCTGCAGGAACAGGTGGTGGTTGCACAGCTGCGTGTCGACGCAACTGAGCTTCCATCATCTTTAAGGCAGCAGCATTGAAATCTGAAGAGGGTTTTGAAGGGGCTTGACCAGAGAAATCAAAATCTAGAGCCCTAAGCAAATGGGTAATGAGCATACCGTAAGGCAGACTCCTACCAGCAGTACGAATCTGATCACCACTCATGTGAGAAGCGATCACTCGAGGGAAATTTATCTTAATGCCTTTAAGGAGGCAATAGATAATCAAGGGAACAGGACCTCGAGCATGGCTAAATTCACCGGATTTTGGCACGATGTTATGAAAGACAATCTTAGCAAGGACCTGAGATTGGAGGGTATACTGACTCACAATCTCATTCCTCACTAGATCGGGATTGTCATCCTGGTGAAGAAGAGTGGATGCGGTGAGTGAAGACTCACCCTCCGGATATTCAGGAAAATCATGTAGGTCATAAGAGTAAACATCTATTCCATCAGTGGAAAGATGAAGAATTCTAGCAAATTGACCTAGGGAAATGTTTATGTCCCTACCCATCACACGGGAAATGATCCGGTTCCCACTAAATTCAAAATTGGCATAGAAATAGGGAACCAAAGAAGTGTAAACTTTCTCCCTAATGGAGAGAAAATCTACAAGATTGTTGGCACGAAGTATGTGGGGAATATCTAAATGTTCAAAATCATGCATAGCCACATATCTACCAGAAATAGTATTCCTAGGGGCTAAATGTGTGTAACGATCAGAGGAAAGATCGTTACGGAACACAGGTTCAGTCCTAGGGGCTTGAGATGAGGATTGGGCAATGCCCTTTCCCTTCTCAGAACGATGTCTTTTTGGAGGCATGATAAAAATCCAATTTTTAGGTTTTTGCAGTTAATGGCACGATCTAGATGATCAATCAACCTAATATGAAGACAAAGGAAGTGATAGATCTAAGCTAGAAAGGAATAACAAGTGAAAAATTCGAAATTTTTACCTTTGAGAAAAACTGAAACCCTAGCTTGAAATCCAGAAATTCTGAGAATCTGACGGATGGATCGGCTTGAGATTGAAGATCCGAGTTAGAAATGAGAAGATTAAAATGGGTTTTGAAGGATTTTGTGATCAGGTGAACGGATTTGTAGAAGGAAATTTTGGGGAAAAAGAGGTCCTGCGGTCGCTGTGAGAGAACTGAGAGAGAGAGTGCGAAACAGTGGGAAAAAGGTCAAATATATGCCAGAATACGACTATCGGTCGACTGGGATTGAGGGACCGGTCGACCGAAAAGAAACAGAGAGTCCTGCATCTAAATCGGTCGACTGGTCCTATACCAGCAGTCGACCGGTAGCACAAAAAAAATCAAAAAATTTTCTCAGACAGAGCCGGTCGACTGGGGTTAGGGGCCAGTCGACCGGTAAGTCTGAAAAATCTGCTACCATATTCTGACCAAAAAAAAATTTTATAAATAAACATTATAACAAATAAAAATATGTTATATTATAATAATCAGGGATAACACAATTATTTTTAAATCTTCATTTAGTGATCATATCAACAAAACTTCACACAAAATTATTTAATTTTATTTTACATATTTAAGCAAAGGTATAAAGATGTTGAAGCCGAATACCCAGTGACGGGTTCTGAACTTCATCCTCTTGATTCCTCTTGAATGAGTTGAGGTGCGCAATTGCCATCTTTAAGGTATTTGCTCAACTATGAAAATTTTCAAAAAGTTTTATTTTATTTATGAAAAATAGGTCTATATGTATACAAGTATATAATCACAAAATCTAAACTATACATATAGATACACAAAAAATTGGACATGTGGACAAGTATGACATAAGGCATAACAATACAAGATATGAACATTAATACAAGGCATGTACACAACATGATAGAAAGGTAGTTCTATATAAGTATGTATCAATAATGAATCAAAAGCAAACTAACCATTCTACACATATGTATACATGTCAAAAAGAAATCAAAATTGAACATGGCATATACAATCATGTTAGAGTTGCAAGTTTATACTAATCATGTATCAATGAAGCATAAAACTAAACTAGCAATCCTATAACAATTGTATATACAAAATTGAAAAACTCTTAAATGGAGATGTTACCAATTTACGGTTAGTCTCCAAAAATAGGTGCCTCCACGATAGCGATGCAAGCTAGATTTGAACTTTGAGCTTAGTTGCATCTACCACCCGGGCACCGTCTCCCCCTAAGTCTTGGAGGAAGTAGATCCACCTGTGTCACCTACATTTGGAGGATCTTTTGGTACCCAAATCTTTGAGGGTCCTTTGGGGTTAGTACCGGGGCGAACCCAAACATATTTATTCTTAACATTGTTCTTAGCATAACAAAATTTTTCTAGATGGCCTTTGCGGCCACAATGAGTGCAAACATAAATCCTACCATTTCCATACATGTATGCATGCTTGTGAGTGTGAGTATGTTTCCGTGCATGTGTATGTGCATGTTGTGCATGTTTCCCTTGGGGTGTTCTCTTAGGAAATTTAGAAGCTATCTTTTTCAAATCAAATGCACAATTTTTAAGTGTGGAGTCCAAAGCATCAACACGCTTTTGGATCTCAACAAAATCATTTTTATCTATTGAAACCATGGGGGTTTTACCCTTATTTGCAAGTTTATGCTTATCAAAATCATTTTTCAATTTTTCAAATGCACTAGATAAAACATCTTTTTCTTTAACAACTATTTCTACTTTATGTTTTAAAGCCTCATTTTCTCTTTTTAATTTCTTATTTTGAGATTGTGAAATCTCATACCTATTTTGCAATTCTTCAAAGAAATGTGCAAGTTCATCCATAGTCAAATCATCATCTTCTAAGGTGTTTTCTAGAGTTACCTTTGGTACATCCTCCCCATGTGCCATGAAACACATGTGCGCGGCGTCGACTTCCTCTTCGGATTCCGACTCCGTGTCATCCCAAGTAGCCACCATGGCCTTCTTCTTTCTTTGCCCGTTCTTGGATGTGGTTGCTTGTAGAGCGGGGCACTCGGCAATGAGGTGACCAATCTTCTTGCAATGGAAGCAAGGACCGGGCTCCTCTCTTTTTCTTTCAAATCTCCCTTGAGGTTTCCCTCGCCGGAAATTGCTTTGTCTTCCCTTTTTGTAGAACATCTTGCCCACCTTCCGGATGAGCATGGCGAAGTCTTCATCGCACTCGTCCGATGAATCATCCTCGTCTTGAATGGTTGGAGCGGCTTTGAAGGCTATTGATTTCTTCTTGGGTGCCTCCCTTTCTTCTCGTACCTTCATCTCCATCTCATGTGTTTTGAGATTGCCGATGAAGCCGGAGAAGTCCATCTCCTCTTTGTCATTTAGCTCTTTGAGGGTTGTCGCCTTGACTTCCCAAGCTTTAGGAAGAGCTCTAATCACCTTCCTTATCTTTTGATCGTTGTCAATCTTGTCACCTAAGGAAGAAAGAGCATTAGTTATTTTTGTAAAGCGAGTGAGCATGTCATCAATGCTCTCATTATCAATCATGTAAAAATTCTCATATTGAGAACGTAGCAAGTCAACTTTTGCTCTCTTGACTTGTGACGTTCCCTCATGAGTCACAATAAGCATGTTCCAAACTTCATATGCCGATTTACAATTAATGATGCGTGCAAGGTCATCTTCATTAAGTGCTTGTGTTAATGCATATTGTGCCCTAGCATTAGCTTCATAGTCCTTGGTGGTATCCTCGGACCATGTGCTCTCATCACTAGTGGGTTCAATGAAATCTTTGGTGACGGCCCTAGCTACCTTGACTCCTAGGGATTTTAGAAAAAGGTTCATCTTGACCTTCCAAATAGGGAAGTTCAAGCCATCAAATTTGGGTGGGGATTTAATGCTTGAAAAATCTAGAGATGCCATGTATGATGAATAAATTGCACAATATATAATAAATGCAACAACTGTATATAGCCAACTAAAGGATCTCCCTAAGGTTATTAGACCTAAGTTGTAGGGTTAGGCTCTGATACCAATTGAAATCACCTAGAGGGGGGGTGAATAGGTGATGGCTATATGATAATGGCAATTATGCGGAATTTAAAAATTTAACTTTAAACAATTAGCACAATACAATATTTCTTGCAAGTAAAGGACAATGTAAAATTGCAAGTAATAAAAGAGATAGAGTTAGAGAAATTTGAGCAAACGCAAACACGCCGATATGTTTCCGAGGTTCGAGCCACGCTCTACGTCCCCGCCTTCACACTTGAAGGATTTCCACTATTGAGGATCCCACCGGATCAACAATACAAGGACAACACTTGTCCGTCTCCCGTGATGACACTTCACCACCTTGAGCACACTAGCTCGCCTTGAGGCCGATGCCTCTACAACTTCACTCAATTACAATGGAAGTGATCACACTTGATCACTTTTACAAATAGCTCACTAAGCACAATCCTAGAACCAAATAGTAGACTTAGAGTATGGGATTGTGTAGTGCAAAACTAGAGAGAAGTAGAGGAATAGGCTCCAAGAAAGGTGATGGAAATTTAGGCTTTGGAGAGAAAAATCTTTTCTTTTGAAAACTTTGGAAATCTTTGAAACTCTTGTCAAAGTTCACTTGATAGCTCTAAAATCATTAGTCATTTCATATGAAGTGACCACCTATTTATAGGGGTCAAAAACTGCTCAAGGGATTCGTTGGAGACAAATCCCAAAAGTCAAAAAGTCAGAAAAAATAGCTGTTGAGTCTGTCAGACTTTTTGACAGACTACCGGTCGACCGGGTCGGTCGACCGCCAACGGTCAAAAATCCGACCGTTGGGGCTCACCGGTCGACTGGGTCGGTCGACTGGCATTTCCAGAGAGCAGCAGGTTGGGGGCCGGTCGAGTATCGGTCGACTCCCGGTCGACTGATACGCATATGCACAAATGTGCATGTCGGTCGAGTGCCGGTCGACCGGTCACTGTGAATTTCTGAAAAATCAGAATTCACAGAACCTGGAAAATTTTGGGTTTGGGTTTTGGGTCTTGGATAAAATATTTTGGTCTTGAAAAATCATAGAGTATGAGCATGTGTCATACTACTATCAAGGTAAAATACTTGGTAAAAATTCTTTTGATAAAAACTTGATTTTCAATAAAATGTTTTTCCCAAAAACTAGTCTCTCTAAAATCGTATTTCCAAAATAGATATTTTCAACTAAACTGAGTTTGGAAATAGAAATGAAAAGTATTTTGAAGCCATAAATCACTCTAGAAAATGTGTGTGTGTAAAATCCCATATTTCTACTTCTACTATTTAGTTTTGACAAAATATTCTAAAATGAAAATAAATAAAATACAAGTCTTGGATTCTTTAGCAAGTCTTGATCTTCTTCTTGAATTTTTCTTCAACGCAAATTCCGAAGCTTCCTATGTGCTTTAGCTTGGGAATGCAAATGTTGGGCGAACTCCAAATTTGTGAGTCTTTTAGCGGAGTTGTCAAAATCTGTTTCTTGAACCTGAAATACTTCAAAATCAAGAATATTAAATTCATAACTAAATATGTTTTGCTATCATCAAAATAACCGGGATAATGGCCTTTGGGCCAACAACATCAAGGTTGTGTTTCATACAACAGAATCATTTGCTCAAAAGGCATACAAGTGGTCTTATCTACTTTCAAGCGAAACTAACTGGACACGAAAGGCCTTCCTCCTGCACAAGGCCGTAATCCTTCACATAATGGCAGATGGTGCCACCAGGACAGATGGTGCCACCAGGACAAGGCCGTGATCCTTCGCATAATGACAGATTGTGCCACCAGGAAGTTGAACCTTCCGTAATCAAAATTGGCAAAGGACTGATCGCCACCAGCAGGTTGGATCTTCTTTGATGAAAATTGGCAATGGGAAGATCCGAGACCTTACAGGTGACGTCCGCCTTCCCGAAGTGGATCATCTCGGATAAGCGACTACCAGCCTCGCCTCGAAGTGGATCATCTCAGATAAGCGACTGCCAACCTCTTCTGGGAACACGCATCAGTTGCCCCAGTTTGTTCCTCCTGCTTAGGATTAAAGTTTCAACTGAAAAAGCAAGAGGCAACTTCTTGACCTCTTTCATCAAGTCAAAAGATTGGCGAACATGGCTCACTGCAATGCGAACTGAAACAAGTTAGCAACAGGTTAAAAGAAGAGTTGCAAAAGTAAAATGCTAAGTCAAATTCTTTGGGGCAAAGCAATTTATATCCGATTCAGTTGCAGAATGGATTTCAGATTCAGTTAAAGCAGAGGGTAGCCTCGCTTGTACAATGATGATGGGCTAGCTCAGCATAAGCCAAGTCCTAGCCTCGCCTATATGGCTGAGCTAGACTGATCCTGAGGAACGCAGTCTTGACCCCACCCATATGGTAAGACTGGCTCAACCTTGAAGAGACTTAAGTCCCAAGTTTTGCCTGTGTGGCGAACTTAACAAGCATGCAATTATCTTTCTTCATTCAAGTGATAGCTTCGCTGGGAAGCTGGGCTGAAGCCCTTCTCTGCAAAATCAGTCAGACGTAAGGGAAATCAATCCCTGAGGCAGCTGTTAAAGCTAAATTAAGGGAGATAAACTCCCTAAAGTTATCAGTTCATTGGTAAAGTCTTTGGATGACCGAGACTTACCGGTCCTTGGCCGGGTAATAACCAGAGTGGGCATCCCCACTAGTTCAGAGATCTGAGTATCTCTCTCAACCAAGAAAATAGAAGAGAAAAGCAGACCGCTTCTCTTCAGAGGACCTCAAGTGTCCTATTTATAGGCCTCATGGCCTGAGAGCTGCCGCTTCAAGCATGGAAGCGCGAGCGCATTTAAGGCATTAATTGAGCCTTGAAAAAGGGAACGGTTTCCCTCGAAACCGTACAAGGAAGAAATGATCTCCCTCATTAAGGCATTTATTAAGCCTGAAAAAAGGGAATATTCTCCCTCGGAAGTGCACAAAGGAGAAGTAATTCCCCTCGATTAATGCAAAAGAGGTTATTATAACCTCGAATAAGGAGCGATCCTTCTCGTAACTGGCCGAAGGCTGTGGCCTCGGGAAAGGGAAGATGTTCCAAAGCGAACTTGTTCCGGGAAGCTCGGACGCGAAGCTACCCAGATGCAAAGCTACCAGACGCGAAGCTACCCAGAGTCGCGAATCTACACGATTCTTCAGCGAATCTATCCTAAAGCAGGATTAAAAGCGAAGCTGAACTCAACCACCATGGCGACGTTCGTACTTCATATACCACCGATCAAAGCAATTCAAAGTATTTCGAAGTCTGAGCCATTGCAGACTTTCGAAAACTTTGAAGGGGGTCTTGTTGACACTTAAAAAAGACAAGATTCTTATTGGTCTGAACAATGTCTAAACTTGTTGACATTTACAAAAGACAAGTGACAGACAAGCTGACGACCAGTTCTGTACTTGTTGACATTTACAAAAGACAAGTAACAGATAAGCTGACGACCAGTTTCCACCCATCTCCGAGGGACAAGGAAGCAACTTGGACTCTACTGATCCAGTGAAGCAGACAGTAAGCCCGGATTGCCTCTAAACAGAGCTCAGCAGGTCTAAGATACTAGCACTTAGCATCGCATGAGCCCAAAGGGATAGCCTCGCTTGAGAGGCTAAGATCACCTAACTTCGCCTTGAAGCCATTCACAGCTCCGTCAGGAAGCTAACTCATAGCTTCGCCGGAAGGGCTCAGCTAACTCCGCAGAGAGTTAACTTCGCTTGAAGCCACACGCAACCGCGCAGAAGGATGTTGGTAACTTCGCCACAGACGACATCTAGCTCCGCTGAAGAGCTGTCTTCTAACTTCGCCACAGACGATATCTAGCTCCGCTGAAGGGCTATCCTCTGACTTCGTCACATGCGCCATCCAGCTCCGCTGTGAGCTCAGTGCGGGCAGCGCCGCTGCAGGTCTGCTATGGTCAACCTATTGACCATTTAAATCTCAGAATGAGATCAAATCTGATCAAATCAAGACCAAATCTAATCAAGATCAGATCTGGGATCAAATTTGGCAGTTGATTGCCGTAATCTCTTGACTCTTCTAAAACGAGTAAGAGGGTCAGGGAAAATCATCCAACGATATGGAAAGGATCAAAACAGATCAAGAGGATCAACCGACCTGCTACTTCTAGCTTCGCAGAAGCCGATCCTTGCCTCGCAGCAAGGCTACTTTCCAGATTTAAACAGATTTGATTTAATCTGTTTCTATATTTTCAAGGGACAATTATACCCTTGCTCTCCCTATAAATAGCCCACCAGGGGCACAAGGAAAGGGACTCCAGAAGAAGAGAGCTCCCACAGGACTTCCAGAGGCGCGCACGAAGAGCTCCACACACGCAAGGACTTCTTCACGACTTCTCGAGAGGACGCACCGCGCATACAAACAGAGATCTAGTCTCTTGCTTCCAAGAATTCAGAAACTCTAGAGAACTGCTTCTCTAATCAGGGTGCTGATACCCTAATACCTTCCTTCCTCCCAAGGAATTTCTGGAACCAGGCGAGAAGGAATTCCTAAGATAAGGCGGTTTTGAGAAGCAACAATAAGGTTCTACCAACCTTTCGTTCTCCGATTCCCCGAACCAGGCGAGAAGGGAATCTCATCGCTCGCATCGTCAAAGGGACAAAGTGGTTGTGCGCTGACCAGACTCCTATCGGCACACTTCTCCAGAATCTCAGAGGGGATCTACTTGTAATCTTTTAGACTACTTGTAATTTATCTCCTCGACTTTTTTATTGTAAGTTTTCCCCTTTGCAAATCAATGGAAAACAGCTGCCACTCGAGCAAGACCTCACTCCAACAATACCCACCACCAGGGGAAGAGATGTTCAAGCAAATCAAGTCAGAGTTTGAGCCCAATCGATCCCCTATGGCGGTGAGGCCTCATCACGAAAACTGAAGTTACGTGACAAGGTCATCATGAAAACCAATGTGATGCCTCCGTCATTTCCACCATCTCCATCCTCTCCCTCTCCTTCCTCCATCGAACAAAGAAGAAGAGCAACATTGTAATCCACCATAACAAAGATTCAGGGGGCAAAGAACTTTGAGAAGATGAAACAACTACTTCCAGGATCCTCACTATTTATAGATGAAGAAGTCAAACCGTATAATATTCAAATTCCAACCACATCCGAAGGGGAGGTTTGCATCCCGGAGTTTTCAGCATGTCAAATCCGTCAGATATGATCTGCCCCAGCCACACGATCTCATCCATCATGAATTCAGAATTTTGGTCATTAATTTGCCAGCGTCTTCACCTACTCCAGTTTCCAAAGACTCAAAATGCGAAAAAGGTATTTTTGATCAGTCTCTTCAGAGTACAAACGATACCTCAACTTCCCGAACCAAAGCCAAATCAGTCCGCTCCACTCTCTCCTTGGAGCTTGGAGAAAGACGAAGCAGAAGGGCATCTGTAGTGGTCAATTTCTGACCTGCACCAGGATTAAGACATGTCTCCCATCTTATCAGAAACTACCGAAGACAGACAACATGGTATGTCAATTAGAGCTTCTCTATGAGAGCATCCCCCAGCTGTTCTTGAGGTCACTCCTCCTTCCGAGGAATCAACGGCCCCGAGGACATTATTCCTTCAGAGGAATCCACTGCGCCGAGGACGCTCCTCCTTCCGAGAGCATCGTCACCCAGAGATCAATCCTTCCCATCCCGAGCAAGATGGTCGCAGCAACAGACCTCATTGATATCCGCCTACATTCATGGAGTCCGTTACACCGCTAGGTCATCTCACATTTCAAATGTTGCAACAACTCATACTTCAACGTAGATTGTTACAGAAGGTAGCAGAAATCACTCCCGCAATCAAAGGCATAATTCAGGCCGTTATGAAGGAATCACAACGTACAGATCATGCGGTTATTGAAATCTGCATGACCTTGCATTGTCAATGAAGACTCCCGGGTATACATACACTGGGAGATCGACGAAGAGAAGGGACTGGCCCAAAAGAAGACTTCCCCAAAGGCCAAAACTTCCCCACAGAAAAATCACCAACACTTCTTGAGGGAACTCCCCACAGAAAATGATCAGAACTTAGAAATTCAGAGAATCATCCTCTTCAAACCACTGTCCCACTGTAATCTGAGACTGCAACAGAGTTCTAACTCTGTAGAATTTACTAGAATTCACTAACCTCTTAAAAATAGTGAATTCTCTCCCTCCTCCCCGTGGGTTTTCTCAAATTGAGTTTTCACGTAAAATTTTGTGTCTTTGCATCGCTTTATTATACTCTCTCACAAATCTTATTACAAATTGAGTGTAGATAAATTTCCCTGGGGAATTTACCCCTACAAAGTAGTATTAGATTTTCTTTTCTCGCCTAATCCACTATTCTAATGGGTTTTTAATAAATAATTCCCTAACGAATTTTATATTTTGATATTAGTCCCTAATTATTATTTGGATATTAGTCCCTAACAATATCATATCCGCCTGTTAAGATTCCTTATGGTTAAAGATCATTTCAATTACTAAGAATATTTCTATTAAAGTGAACTTAAGTTAAATATTGGACAAATACCCTCCTTCAACTTTCAGTTTTTTTCCTATCGGATGTCGCTAAATACTAGAGATCTTTCGTGTCTCAAGCCTGAATGCTCTCTCTAGAAATGGGTTAGAAATCATCATTAATTAATCCCATGCTACACTTAACAACCCTAAAATGGTTCTCAAAATGATAGAGCATAAAATAGTAGTAGCAGCAGTTTGTCATTGTCAAACGAAAAAAAATTGTTGAGAGAGAGAGAGAGAACATAGGTTAGTCCTTCTGTTTGTTCCATTGCAATCACAACTTCGGTCCAACGAAAGAGAGGGCGATAAGAAGATAAGTAATTTTATAATCAAGTGGAAGGAATGGACTGAATTTTTAATGGTGGGGCTCTTATGGAGTGTGTCATGTATTATTAGGTTATAATATTTAAATAACAAATTGTTAGACTAATACCAAAATTAAGAACTTATATCTTAAAAACCCTATTCTAATTCATTTCTCTCTTGATGAAGCGAGTTCCTTTCACTGCAATCAAATAGGCTCAAATACGAGGTACAAGGAATTCTCTTAGTATATACCTTTTTTTTTTTAAACCAATCAAGCAATCTAAAACAGATATAAAGTATTTATCATAGTTAATGTTAGATAATACTTTTGGCTAATTTGTATACATGTAAGCATGACTGACTAGCTATTCAAAAAAAAAAAAAAAAAAAAAAAAAAAAAAAAAAAACCAATTTCCTCTATTTTTGCTGTCTTTACAAAAATGTTTTCTGTGTTTTTTCCCCCTCCCTTTTGCCCAACTCATAGACAGGCTGGCTCCTGGACTGCAGGTGACATCCCTTCCACAAAAATCTCATGCAACCACACTGGAAGCATTTCCCCATTACAATAAACTCAGATCTGATACAAGACATCACAAAATCTGGAGAACTGGCACAATCCATCAAGACCTGCGCTGCAGTTATACAGTGCAGAGCTAACAATTCACTGACTCTCAGTGAGATCAGTCCTCAAATGGACCGGCAACATAATAAACCACCGAGCCAATTACCCTCTACACATAACTTCCATATAAACCTAAAGCTCGTAACCGGCTACAAAAAAAGTGCTGCTTAATTACAATCAAGTTAACAAGGACAAAGAACAAGAACTGCTTGAATAACTTTACATTCTGCACTACTCAGCCCATCTATATTGCAGCAGGTAATAGATTACAGCTTGGGAGTATGGAAGATTGACTTCAGTAATATGAAGTTAATTAACAGGGCGGCGATAAGCTTTACAATTGTTTGTAGAAGAGAACGTAGGCCTGGTCGTGTAACACCTTGTTTGTACCCACAGCAGTAACGGATGCATCGTCATATCGAAGCCACTGGCCATCGGAATGCCTGCTATCAGCAGTGTAGTGACCCTTGGAGGGTTCCTGACCGTGGTGTGTAACAGTCGCGACGAGCTCATATTTCCTTCCCTGCACAAATGGATTCATTAATTTGAGACGGAGTCCAAAATTGTAGAAGTATTTACTGGAGGTAAGATGTTTATTATCCATCTATTACTATGATCTGCAAGAATCCAGCTATTACTAGTAAAATAAATGCCTGAATGCAAGGGAAATTATGATTTGAAAGCATCAAACCACACAGATTCTGCTGATGTTCTTTAAATCACATTTTAGGTATTATAGACAGCATGGATCTACAGTCCATACACCAATTTAGCACTCACATCTCAAGTAGTTCGAATTTACTTGAACTACAGCTTATGTATTGGCCGCAGTTATATGAATCTTTTGCATGTGCTCACTGCAAATGTTTTTGGGAAGAGTCAATTAAAGGATCCTTGGCAAGCGACTGAGGTACCATGTAGTTCAGCTACTCTTACCAAGCACCGTCAAAAGTTTGATGCAAGTCACACTAGGTTCTATCCTGGTAGAAGGAGAGGCGAGATGATAAAATTTGCAAAAAGGCCAGTTAGCATTCTGTCACACATGGAAAGGGAGGTCAAAATGACACGGCAAAGGTTATTATACACCTGTGTGGTTCCTCATCTCGATTTTGCAAAGTTGCATAATTTCAATTTCAATATACAGAAATGTCATTAGTTAATTAGTCTATAAACACAAGAATAAATATAAGCAACCAATTGTTTGAGAGCGACAACCATGCTCAGACAACAAAAGGTGGAGACAGAAGTATGAAGTTAAGAGAAGCAAATTGCATAATGAAAGAAGAGAATGAACAAAAATTTGAAGAAATGGCTAACCTCTGCAGATGGAGTAACGAGCAAGTCACGAGGAAGAACCAGTTCAAGAGGGAAGTGAACTGGTTTGTGCAATTTTGTGCTCCCTCTGCTTCCATAACTGAACCTCATTAAGTGCAATATCAGTATCTTAGAAAGTGTGTGTATTTTCACTGACTTGCTAGCACTGACCAACCCAGCCTGCACAAAGAAGAGTCCCAATCCATTAGAATTGAGCACCAATTTGACCAGGTGAGGCACTAAAACCTTTGATGGAGGTCAATCTGAGACAGGATAAAGAGGGTATGCTGTATTTGACAGTGATGGAATGTCAGTTAAACCAAAAGACGAGTGTCCCAATATAATTGACATGGAAATGGTTCAGAACATGAAATGTGAATATTGAAGCACATTACATTCTCTTTCCGGCTTGGCTTCCAAGACAAGCACAAAAAACCATGATATTCTTCAACAATTTTATTAAAAAAAATCTCCCAAAATGAAAAAGAAGTATTAAACAACAGCAGTTCTTAAGATAGAAACTTAATTCTTTAGCTCAACATAGTTCATGACTTACATACTATGTTAAACACAAAAAGTCTCCCAAACAAGAGCACAAAGTGGATCAGAAGGTCCATTCAACCCCTCAAAGACTCGTATACTTTACAAAATATTGATAATTTCAGTACAATATAAAAAATTGTCATTCTTACTTCTTTAGATAATATAACTATAATAAAAAGGGAAAGAGATCTTACACCATATCTACAACCAACGACATAATAACGCACTTTCAATGACCTTGTATACTTCTTTTTTTTTTTGCATATAGCACAAAATTTCCATCCATAGTTAGCAAAAGGGGATACAGCAAAAAAAAAGGATACGAAATGTTCATACTCAAAGTTCAATATGAATGAAATAAATAAATAAATAAGAAAAAACAATGGGACCATAAAAAAATTGGGTAGCTAGTCAATCATCTTTGAAACAATTTAATTCCAAATAACAGCTCTGAAAACAAGCTACATATATGTCAAAGTTCATATGTTTGTGATCTAATATGTTTACATATATATACATGTTCAACAAAAGAAATATCTAATATTATCAATGACAAATATTTTTACGCCTATTTTAGCTTATTTTAGAATGCTTGGTGAGTATATAGGTTTACTAACAAAGAACTATGACTAAAATCACACTTAAAATTAAAAAATCCTAAGAGAAAATTAATAATCAAAATTTAATAAAAAAATGATATCAACTCATTTCTTTCCAAGAACAAGCCAAAAAAAAAAAGGAAAAGTGTGTTAACAGGTTTAAAAGAGTTGTCCAACATACATATTTTTTGCTCATCTATCTGAAATGGAGTTTTGATAACTATGTTTCCATTATATTTCATATAGTGATATACTTATCATATTCAAAGCAACCAACATTAGAGCTTACAAAAACATTTTAAGAGGGAGAGAACTGGAGACTGAAACCTAATTCTCAAACCTCTTTGTGCACAAATGTTTGTGCCCTTATTTGAAAAATGAATATAAAATGCAAAAAAACACAATCTAGAACGATTCTAGATATATTATAGTGAATGTCAAAATGATATAGATGGAAATCATCTAAACAATTCTTCAATCTCTTAAGAAATAAGACAAATTATAGAAATGCATCTATAAATCAAACTGAATCATGAACTCATCTTTTAAGCATTTGTTTCGCATCCATGTCTCAGATAAGTAACTTATACAATCTCAAATACACAAGTAAATCATAGGACAAAAAAGGTGTGTTCGATGTGCATCAACCAAGTAACTGAATATATATGTTTCTGATACATATCAGTAAGACATCCAAAATGAACAGGTCTCCTCCACTTAAGTATCAATGCTTCCCAGATTATAGGTTAAACAAAAGAAACAAAGCATCTCACCAGGTGCATCATAAATAACTTTAAAGTTAAAGCTTACCTTCCCAGATGACGCTCTATATCCTTCAAGTGTTTCTGGAGCAGAGAAGAGGTGTAGTGCATCTTCAATAGTATGAACGCCGTCAGGTAAAATATCAAGATGAAGCAGGAGGAAGGGCTGCACTGTAGCTGAAGGCTTTATGCCTACAAAATTTAATGAGAAGTGAAATCAGCTCGATAACAGTATATGAAATTGTTTATTCAGTGTTCTCAATTTAAGTAGTGATGATAGAATTATTTACATTATTAATGAATAAATAAAATTTACAACAAATAGCTTTTGTTGATAAATCCATACAAAGTGTCACTTCTTCAGAACATGGATAACGAGACATAATTATAGAATTACTTGCAGAAAAACGCTGTGGATATAGAATTATGCAGAATCAGAAGACATCTGGTCAGGAAAAATGGGAGTTGATGCAAATCCTTGGATCTTATACTGCAGCTCTTTGCTGAAATAGTTAAGGCACCATGGTTATAGATACTGCATCTAAACATGTCACACCAAATAAACTAAATTAGTTCTGTTCTGCTTTAGAGATCTACCACAGCAACTCAGAAAACATGATTAGGAAGTCTTGGAAATGGCCTTAATTATAAAGATATGGCAGGCACAGCCAGACATATACACAAATGGCTCATGCGCAAACACTAAAACACCAGCACGCAAGCGGCAAATGAACCAGATTGCTCATTAGTTGCTATAAATTTCTGACACGCGCATCTATTGCCTAGAGTTGCTACAAATCATTGAGATGTGCAACTACTAGATACAGTACAAGCATGGCACAATGGCCTTCCCAGACTATTGAGCATCAGTCTGACAATCCAACCAGCACCAAAGCTAAAACTAATCCATGATCAGCCTAAGTGGTGGCAACCCCAAAGAAATCTAAGACATTCCTTACCTGAGAGAATTGAACAAATCACAAGAGAGAAATCCTCAAATAAATTCCCTCTACTCATAGTTACTCAATTTATTCCTATGGATATCGAACCAAATGAGAACACAATTGAAACAACCAAGAGATGATTAACACCAAATTCCACAGCATGAATAACTCTTTGGACCTAAAAGTCCAAGACACTCCCGTGTTCTTTAATTTTACCAAGAACCATGACAAGGTCATTTGCTGCCTCCCTCAACAAGCTAATCTTCTGGAGTTGATGTAGTTAGCAATTCAAGCTAATTAAAATCTAATTGTCAAGTGAGTTTATCAAAAGAATATATAATTACAGTGAATTTCATCAAACCAAATGAGTTATTGCTCATCTTAGAAAATTTAGCAATTCATGTCAACAGTCTATGCAGCTCCCGAAACAAAATGTGGAGAAGTGCAAAGTATGGAAATAAATCACAATAAAACACAAATGCTTGGGAGGATAAAGAACTTTCAGGTATCATCTTTTATGTCTCTGTACTGAGTCAGCAAAAAAAAAAATTGTGATATATCCCCAATTCCCATCCTCTCCTCTCTCCTCTTCTTGTGAAAAAAAGACTAGAAGCGAAAAGGAAACCAGGGCCCAAACAATTTTTGTATTTGAATAAACAAAAGAAAGGGTTAGAAAAAACTAAGGAAGATTCTAGTATCATGGGGTCTAGAGAGAGTGCTTATAAATGATCAACAGATGCCTTTACTCAATTTTTTTGGGTTCTACTACATGTGTCCCTTTTGCCATTCACCACTATTGTAGATCATTTCTTTTGTTATATAAAAGAACTCCTGATGAGAACATCACAACAGTTGCTAATTATTATTATGCTTTAATTTATTTTCAGTTTAGTTATTTTCTTTTTTTATGAAATTTAGTATCGCATCAGTTATATCCGGGAACTGCTTATGTAAAGCCAATAAATAGGTCCCAGACTTCTCTTATTGATAGTCAATGAATGAATTAAAATTTTTCCAGTTTAAATTTCATGAGCCTTGAGTTCTTGAGATTAGGGTGTGAAACTCAAGGTGCAAGGGGTGTAAAACCCAAATTTATCCTATGTTCTTATCTTTTTTCCCTGAAACTCTAATTCCCCTTCCCATTTTTTTTTTAAAAACCCTATTTCCAATTTTTAGTTTGAAGGTGGTTGCGATTAACATTCGTTTTACATCAAATTTGGTAGCAGAGCTCTTGGTTTCAATTCCCTTTAAAAAAAATTCTTCTTCAATCTCCTCAAACCCTAGCTTCTCTCAAAACCTAGATCTACATCAACCCTAGATCTATTAAGAGAAGATCAAAAAACCTAGATCTGTACTTCAAAAAAATTAAAAAAAATTGCGGAAGTTAATGTTCATTGAAAATCCAAAAAAAAAAAAAAAAATCCAAATCTCATGTTCATCTTCTTGTCCTCTTCTCTCTCGCCCCAAAACCCAACCCTAAGTTCTTGCCTCCTACCACCCCTCGCCGCCTCACCTGTACCCCTCTTCTCACTGGCGACAAGCACCCACAACCACCACGATAGAACTCACCAATCTCAAAAACTAAGAACCCTACTCCCCCAACGCTTCGATTCTCCAAACCCTAACCCTAGAATCATCAACCAACGAACGAATTCGTCGAGAAACCTCTATGTCGTCAACATCAGCGTCTCTCACGGGATCCAGTAGCCGACGTTGCTTGAAGCCCTAACCCGCTGATCCAACAGCGTCGCTGGTTTATTTAATTGTCGCTTGTGACGCATCGCCACCAAGATCTCACCACCAGCTCCCCTTTCCCTTTCCCTTTCCCTCTTTCTCAACAAGCAACACCACCGACGAATACCATAGCCGCCACAACTCCCCACCACGACATCCTAAACCGCCACGACTCCCCGCCGTGATCTCCTTCCTCCGTCATCTTCGAAGAGTTCTACGCCTCACCACCGCCTCGAGCTCTCCTTGCCATCGTGTTCTTCGTCAGAGATCACCTTCACCTTTGTCACCATCATCATCGTCTTCCTCGCCATACCGCCGTCGCCATACTCGCTAGCGCCACCATCTCAAGATCAAGGAGATAACCAAATCTGAAATTTCACTTCGGGTTTATAAGAAAACCCGACCACTTTCAAATCCTAGATCTGACCCGCAAGCTACAATATCGAGTGACCACTCGAGTTGCTGTCGTCATCGATTCTTTGCTGACGTCAGACGAGCCGACCCCGAGCCGCGACTCAGACCCGAGCCAACCCGAGCCGCGGCTCAGACCCGAGCTGACTCGAGCCGACTTGGGCAGCCAGCTCAGGCCAGAGCCGACTAGGTCTGACTCAGCCGGTCCAACTAAGCTGACTCACTACAGTGTACAACAGCAGTTCAGACTCCGTTTCAGGCTCGATTCGAGCCATTTTCGAGACAATTTTCTTCCAGCTCATACTATTGCTGTTTCGAGACCTTGTGTGTGATTTTTAGCCCTCGGTTGTAGGCATTTCTTCGAGAAAGTTGGGCGTGAATGACTCATCCCCTCAAGTGAAATCTAACTTGAACTAAATTATCAATTGCCTATTACTTGCATATACTAGTGGACTATAATAAGTTGTAGTTGAATTGTTCTTAATTCTATCTAGTGGGTTACATCATTATCTGTTATTCTCATCATTTGTAGGGTTGCATTTAACGCATTTAGGACTTGAAACTTTTAAGAAATTTTATTTGCCTCATTTAATGCACGCATATAAAGCGTGTTTGTTTCACCGTAAAAGTTCATAAGTCGCAAGTGGCAATTGCGACTTACAGTGTTTGTTTAGGCTTTAAGTCGTAAAATATACTTGCATCTCACTTACAATCCACTTACAACACAGAATTAATTTTGTGGTCATGCACTCACAACCCCTTGCAACACAAACAGTTAATTTTGTGGTCATGCAAATATGTATTGCAAACAGTTAATTGTAATTAGATTAATATTTTTTATTATTAGATTAATCTTTTTAAATTATGAGAATTTTTTTAATTATTAGATTAAATAAATATTAGATTAAAGTTTTTATTAATAATTTAATAATTTTAATATTAGAATCTTTTTTATTACTAGATTAATATAATGTATTCCACTTAATTTTAATTCTTACTTTATTTATATATTAGTAATATTTAATATAAATTTAATAATTTTTATTATTAGATTAACTTTTTTATTTTTATTTTTAAAATTTACTAATATTTAATTATTTTTTATTTTTAATATATTATATTTTAATATATTTTTTAATTATTTACTATTTAATATTTTTAAATCACTAAACAGTTAATTTTGTGGTAACTTTTTCACTTATGACTTATACATTACGATAACTAAACACCGTAAAACACAATACATTTTCTCACTTACAATTTTACATTATCAACCAGACATCGTAAAACTTGCATGTAACGCATTTACAACTGTGAAAGAGTTTACCACTTACGATTTACGACTTACAGCCACTTATGACAACCAAACAGGCCCATAGTTTTATTTAAGTTAGGAATTTGTATCACATCTGCTTGTTTGCTTGATTTTGCATTTGTATTCATCATGACTAATCAATATTTGGCGTGTACTGGAGATGACCGTGAGAGTAGCTGTATTCGTGACTGGCATGCTAAAAAAGAGCAAATAGCGCATAAAGTTAAGCTGGAAGATCCAAAATTAGATGGTTACCGTAGTCTAGTGTTTATTGTGACTGGTTAATTGATTTTGAGTGTTACCTTGATTGTGATGAGTTATCCGATGTCGCTAGAATCTTATTTGCTAGGAGGAAGCTCATAGGATCGGCTAGAAGTTACTGAGAGTCGGTGGAGAGAGATTGCATGAGACGTAGGATTGCCCTAGAGTCTTGAAAAGAAATGAAAGAAAAGCTTACAGAGAAGTACCTTCCCAAATATTATAGGAACTACCTCTTAGACCAGTTACACAACCTCCGTCAGGATCAGATATTCGTTCAGAATTACATAGCCACATTTGAGGACTTAACCCGTTGCTCTGACGTGAGAGAGCATCATTCCCAGAGTTCCCAGATGACAGCTAGATTTGTTTCATGCTTAAGGTCCAAAATTAAGCATGCTATGATCACTGGCTCTTATGATTTGGACACTATTGGATAGCCTTTTGATGTTGCCTTAAATATAGACTGGACTTTCAAAAGGTTAGTCAATGACAAGCCTAGTGTTCCAAGTGTGAGAGATACGGGCACTATGATTATCAGAGCCCCTCGAAGAGTCAACATGTTAGTATTGTATCTAGTGATGATGTTGACGACTCGAAGGTTGTTGGGATGTCCACGTTCCCTCTAAGACTACCAGTATAATTAAAGATATATCAGTTAGTTCCGACACACCGATTCTTCACGAGGGTCATACTTTCTATGAGGGTACTAGTGAAATAGTGGATGCGATAGTTGAGTCTGGTACACCATTAAATGTTGATGCCAATATTCATGATATAGTGATTTTGCGCCTAAATTAGTGGAGTCTAGTGTCTCTAGTCGATTTCTAGATACTCATTCGCCACACCTTTGATAGAATATGAGATTGATCATGAGAGAGTTGATTCTAACATCGTTACACCTAGTGGGCCATCTGAGTTCCCTCGTGCTGATTATGATTTTATGACCATTCCTATCGAGTCTTCTAATGAGCCATCAGAGGTCCTTGCTATGATCCAGCAGGTGGTTTCTAGTGCTTATCTTTTGTTGATTGTTTAGAGTTTATCCCTGAGCCCAGTTTACCATTAGTGAGGTTCGATGTGTGTCATTCTAGGCATCCCATATATCTCATTTTCTCATCGTTGGGAGTTATGCCTAGAGTGCCTATTGCATTGCATTTGTTTGTTGCGCATGGTGATATCACTAGACAGTTAGCAAATTGTGATGAAAACTACAAATTTTCTATATATCCATATAATATATTGAAGGAATTTACAGTTAACAGTGATATGATTGTTACGAGTCACCCTGAGATTGTGATAACGCTTGGCGCGTAAGTTCTCTTAAAGTTCTAAGAAAACTTACTCTCATGATTGAAGAGTTAGACATCATGTGGGATCCTGGTATCAGCTCCATTTTCAGTAGGGATGGTACGCCACTGTCTACTATATGTGCCTTGTTCAAGCCACCATCTCTTATAGCCGACTCGTTACGGAGGCCAGCTCCACCTGAACCACTGTGGATCGAACCTAATGCATAATCGATGGTTCTCAGACCACCACCATGGCCCGATTTAGATGCTTCATATGGAAAGTCTTCACTCGACAGGGTCGAGTTTCTCCCACCCGAGGGAAATGATGAGGACATCACATCAGTTGTTAGTTATTATTATGTCTTAGTTTATTTTCAGTTTAGTTGCTTTCTTTTTTATGAAATTTAGTACAACATCAGATAGTTATATCTGAGAATGAACTCTTGTAAAGCCTATAAATAGGCCCCAGACTTTTCTTATTGGTAGTCAATGAATGAATTAAAATATTTTCAGTTTAAATTTCATGAGCGTTGAGCTCTTGAGATTGGGGTGTCAAGGGGTGTGAAGCCCAAATTTATCTTATTTTCTTTTTTTTTTGAACCCTAATTTCCCTTTCTATTTCTTTTTTTAAACCCTAGTTCCAATTTTTAGTTTGAAGATGATTACGATCCACATTCGTTTTACATCATCTCCACAGTGACTATGTAACAAAGATTTACTAACAATAACACCAAGAAGATTAGCAAATATAAAAGGTTCAGATATTCACATGGAAAGGAGGCTATTATAAGAAGAAATATAGCCAACAACTCGTTAAAATTTTGGAATTCTAGTGATGGGATACACAAGCAACAGAAAAAGAACTTGAAAAATATAACAGTCTGCATTACGATCTTCAAATCTAACATACCTCTTGCCTTCACGACACTCCTCACTTGACCCCCAAAAATTGCACTAAGTTCGGATGGAATAAAGCTCTGGGTTCTGGTCACTGCACTCTTGTTTTTTGGTCCAACAGTTTCCCAACCATCATCTTCAGTAGATGAAACTAGAGGCAAGCTCCCTCCATTTGAACTTGAGAAATGGCCTTCGAACTTCAGCAATTCATTATGCATCCGATCCATGACAAAGCTAAGAAACTCCTGGGCATCTTCTTGTCTGGGAATAAACACGATTCGGGCAAAAGATCTAGATTTAGAAAAGCAGACAAGATATTGCACATTACTGATTTTTTTGGGAAAAAACAAGGTGGTATCCAGGAACATTGATGTTTCCGGTAATTTTCCTTCTGGTAACGTTGGCGACATTTCTCTCCCTTTGTATGGGCAAAATAAAAAGGTCTAATTAAGTTAGAATGAAAAATATTTTTTGGATTATTTTATTTGGTTTCAATTGCATTTTATTTGGATTAGATGCTTACATTAAGCAGATTAATTGATGGAATTAAGGCAAAAGAGTTAAAAAGAAAATCTTGGTCTTTGGAATAGCGGATACATATAAATAGGAACCAAGCCAGTCACAAACTGAATGATACCATGTTTCCTCAATGTGAATCTTACAGTAATCATCCTAAAAGGTTGCATAAAATCCTCCAATGCCATATCAACCAGGAAAACATGTTCTCTATCAGTAGGTTCACATGTCAGCCAGACAGCAAGTCCAATGCACCTTGCATCTTGGTCAAGTACATGAGATATCGCATTGCATCCTGGTCCAACGCACAGGGCATAGCAACTGTGCCCATGTGTAATTTTTCGGCAGCACAAGAACGTGTTAATCAAAATTGAATTTTTTATATTTATAAATAAAGTGATCAAGACTAACATTTCACTGATGCACCAAATTCTAACAGCCATGATGTTATATATACGAGACAACTAGAATACAAAAGAAAAGGAATAATATAACAACATTTTTTCATTGTGCAGTTATTTAGGAGCCAGAGAGAATTATACAAGATAGTGATTAGCAAAGGGCACAAATTCAATTTTCTAGCATGTTTAAGACCTGAATAACAATAAGCAATCTTAGGAGTTGAATAATAGGAAGATGCCTTGATGGAAATGGTGTAATATAAACACACACAAACACACACAAACACACACACACCCACCTGGACCTGCCAGATAAGCTGCTTGGTAGATCTGGAGTAAAGACTTTCAAAACAGGGTCAAACATGACAGGAGTAAAAGGCTCCCCTAACTCAACAACTCCCCACTCCTGCCTCTTTCCCTTTGGATCGTCAGATATCCCAAAGTCAGAGATAAACTCAACAAATGCAAGTAATGTCGGATATCCAACCTAAACAAGAATCAGAGACAGCAGTTGGACAAAAGAGTAACAAAAAAAGAAAAGAAATTCATCTTGAGTAACACTATATATTATTACCTTGGGAACATTGCGGTCTGCTAGATCCTGCAGAAGCTGAACAAATGGTGAACAGGATAGAAGTGCCTGCAGCGTTGCATTGAGGAAGCAAAGATTTCCCAAATTTATTAAGCCCCTAGGAAGCAGGCTTCTGGCTGGCGTTGCTTGCTCATTTAGTTTCTTCAGAGCATCCACAGCAGGCTCCACAACTGTTGATGTATCAATAGCTCTATTATCACTATTCAGTCCTTCAAACCCGTCTTCATTCACAACAGTGATTCTATCAAGAAGTGTTTGATTCAAGACAGGAGCTACAACATTATCGGGTTTATTTTCACACAAGTGTGCCACATTTAAATTCGAATCAACCAGTCCATTGCCAGATATCCCAAAGGTAGAAGAGCAACCGTTGGGAATTCCATTTGCTTGAGCTTTAGTTGCTTTCTGCAAAGCATTGCTTTTTGATGATTTTCCATCTCTCAATGTTGGGTCCTTTGCGATTACATTTGGTGATTGGATGACTTTTGATCTTCCAACTGAAGCTGTCTGTTTGGATTCGGCACCAAAACCTTTAACTGAATTTAAAGAAGCAATGTCCAAAGAACCAAACTGCAAATCTATTTTTTCTGAATCATGAGGAGATCCTACCTTTTCTGAAGGACTTTTCTGAGCTGACTGACTTTGGAACAACCTAGTTTCATCTTCAGTGAATGATCCAAATATAAACAACACCTGGGGAAGAAAGTGCCGCCAACAGAATTAAAAAGACAGAGTAGTGCTGACATAAAATCTTCATCGGCATTAGGTTTAAAAATAAGTTTTCTTACTCAGCCATTGTTAAATCAAAGAGCTAAAATTGGATAAAAATGAAATTATGAAAAATAAAATCACGAACACTATATTATGTTTGCTATAAGCAGGATGAGGGGACCAAGCTGCACAAGAATCATAATTTAACAGTAAATCCAGGTAGCAGAGGAACTCAAACAGTCACACATATTAGGAAATTATCCCACTAAAAGTTTATTACAAGTTACATGATTACTATATAGTACAAGATTATATGCACAAGATCCTGATCATATCACATGGTCACTTAAAATATGTGTGCATTTGTGGGAGTGTGTAAACATGTTAATGACATTTGCAGAACGGATCTGAAGATCATTGTCAACAAATGAAGTATAGTGCAATATTATAGAGAGCCACACTGTATTATATGCACAAGAGATCCTGATTATATCAAATGGTCACTTAAAAATATCTGTGCATTTGTGCGTGCGTGCGTGTGTAAACATCTGAGTGACATTTGCAGAACAGATTTGGAGATCACTGCCAACAAATGAATTATAGTGCTATATTATAGAGTGCCACACCGTGATACTAAGTTCTTCAGTTCAATACTTCAAAGTTCTAATAACTCCAAGAACCGCCATCCCACAAGCTTTGCATACTGTTGGGAGAAGGACACAGAATTCTGAACCCAACCAAAAAAAAAAAAGGTTTTCCCCGAACTTACGGCGCAAAATACAATCAACTTAGTCTATGTCTTATATTTCAGTTAAATCTAGTGAAGGATTGATAAATCCTCAGGGAGGAAAACAAAACGCTTACCCTCTAAAACCTATAAAAATATTTCAGAGGTTAACCAGTAACACTTTGTAAGCTAGTACAGTCCTATAATTGGCATTCAAAGAGATTTACACCACTCATATATTAAGTAAGCTTGATACAAGCAATACCAACACAACTAAAATCAATCTCTTACAGAGTCCACAAAGGCCAAGAACGTTCCTTACATCACATAATCTCATACTAAAAAAAAATCTTAACTTGCACACTGCACATAATCCAAGTTCCAACCTTTCCATCAATTCACTTAAAATAATGACCATACTCCAAAAACAAGCGTAAACCAAAAACAAATAAAACAAATAAAACAAAAAAACAAAAGGTTAGGGTTTTGGGTAGGATACCTTGAAATCACTCATTGCGCCGGCAAAACTCTAGAAACACTAGCAAAGCATCGCGCAAAGCCCCAATTTTTCTACCGTTGGAGAGGGGGGCGAGCGGTATCGAGAGGACGCCTAGGGTTTGGAACTCGCAATCGGAGGTGAGCGAGCGATGAGAGGAGGAGTGGAATGAAGACATGAAAAGGGGGGAGAGAGCTAGGGATACGGTTTGGGGAAGACGATGGCGACTGCGCTGCTCGGGATCAGGTCACCGCCTCCAGAGGATTAGGAAAAAATATAGAAACCCGCAAGCGCAAAGGCTTTGCGTTTTTGGGCGGAAAAGGAAAGGTTGGGGGTAGAGGGGATTTTGGGAAAAGAGTAAATTGCATACAGGCCCTTTGTTTTAGATGTTTTTGCACGTAGAGCGCTTAAATACGAATATTATTATACTTAAAGTGCACCTAAGCCTTCTACTAGAATACTGTGTTTGACGGTGGAAAACTGTGTTGGCCCGGAGGCCTTCCTCTCTAGTTTTGATGATGATTAACTCATGTAGTTATGTTTACTAATAATCTTATGATTTTAGTTTCAGATCATTTAGCAAGATATTAGTTGGTGATTGCTTTAAAAAGAGGAGTTTGGAAGCTTTCACATGGTGATTCCAGTGCCGAACATCAAGATCATACCTTTACACTCGGTGGATCACGGTTTGGGATCGAGTCGACTTGAAGATGGAAGATCGTCAAGAAGACTTAGGTATCCTGGTTTAGTTTAGTGTGTTTTAGATCCATTTGTACAGCTTAGAATAGTTGATATGCTCAAGTGCACAACACACACAAGTTTTATGTTTTGGATTTGGTTTTTCATGAATAGATTGATCAAAACAAGTTTACTTGATTTTTATGTATATTAGATGTGTTCGATATACATACATGCTTCATATCTTAAACAAACTTATTTTGATATGCCTATTTATAAGTTTTAGGAAAAATCAGATTTCCTATTGAAAAATCCAAGTTTGATAAAATACAAGTTTTGATTTTTGGTAAAAATGATAAGACACAAAAATAGTTCAAATTGCTTGATATTTGAGTTGAAATTTTTATCACATGTTTATATATCAATGCAAAATGATAAAACTATTTTTGGGGATTTTTAGAAGTTTTTAAAGAACTTTTAGAAATATTTTAACATGTTTTTCTGACCTAGTTTCTGACCCAAAATTGGCTGACAGGCCAGGTCGGCCGACCGCACGGTCGACCGACGTGCATAGAGCTATGCACGTCTGGCAGCACAGTGGGCTGGCCGACCGGGCGGTCGACCGGACCAGAGAGCTCTGCTCTCTGTATCTGGGCGGTCGACCGGGCGGTCGACCGGATTGCTCCAACGGTCATATTTTTGACCGTTGGCGGTCGACCGGCCGGTCGACCGCATGCCTGTCAGGCTGACAGATCAGCCTAACGGCTAGTTTTCTTTTGGGCCTATAAATACCCCATTGCTTGGTGTTTTAAATAAGATTTTAAGAGCCAAAATTTCTCTCATATACAAGTGTTTTAAACAAGTTTTCAAAAGTGTTTTTGTGCCAAAAAGGATTCATCTTATTTGTTTTAGAGTTTTTGGAAAAATCAAAGAAAATAGAAAATTTGGGAGATTTGTATTGTTCTTCATTTTCATCTTTTTCAAGAGTTTTCCCAAGTATTTTTCTTTGAGTTTTTATTTTCTAAACTCTAGTTTTTTCCACACTTAAGCTTATCTTCTATCTTATTCTATTAGGATCTTTGTTTTGTGGAAAAGAGATTGTTTGAGGTTGATTGAGCCTCCAAGTTGTACACCCTTGCTTTTGTTGTATCCCTCTTTGGTAGAGGTTGATCGGGTGATTGGTTTGCTCCCTCTTTGATAGAGGTTGAGGCTTGTGGTTTGCTCCCTCTAGTGAGAGGTGGAGTTTGGTTGTAACCCTCTTCGGTAGAGGTGTTTGTGGTTGTATTGGCTACGGGCCTACCCCTCGGTTGTGAGGCGGTGTTTGAGAGAGGAGTTCGGTACTCCCTTGTTGTAAAAATCCTTCTCGGTGAAGGTTCCCTCGGTGGGAGTCCTCGGTGGACAAGATAGTGGATTAGAAATCCTTCTCGGTGAAGGCGGGGACGTAGAGCTAGGGGCTCGAACCTCGGAACATATCTTTGTGTTTGCGTTTGATCCATTGTCTCTCAACTCTCTCTCTTTATTTGTGCAAAGCATTATTCATATTGTCATATCATTCATATTGCTTGTGTTGCCTTGCATTATTTCATATTATTCATCCTTATATGCTTGGCTTGCTTGTGTGTGTGCCTCACTTGTACTTAACCACAAGAGCTTCAAATAGCACCTCAACCCATATCTAGGGGAATCAAGAGGAGTTAGTCCAGAGCCCTTCACGGGGAATTCGGCTACACTTGTGTGTTGTACTAAGTGTGTTGCAAAATTGTTTTAGCTTCCGCATTTAGTTTCTAGATTAGCATTATCACCTATTCACCCCCCTCTAGGTGATTTACAATTGGTATCAGAGCCTACGCTCCTGATACTTAGGCTTAACATCCTAGGAGTGAGATCCTTGTTTGCTAATCTACCATTTGCATTTGCACATTTTGCTTGTTTGCACACATAAAGTTTGGACCCATGGACTTCATGACCCCACCTATGTTTGACCCTTCCAACATTGTTGTTTGGAAGACTAAGATGTCCATCTATTTACAAACCCTAGGATATAAGGTTCACCTTGCCATTACCAAGGAATCCTACCTTAGAGATAGCAAGCATATAGGGGCCAATGCACAAGCCATTGAGGCCATTAGAAGCACGCTACCTAAAGAATATCTTATGCATGTTTCTAACCTTGATTCCGCCTTTGCAGTGTGGAACAAGTTGACAACAACCACCACCTCCGAGCTTCAAATGCCAATCCAGCAAGAGGAGGAGTCTAGTGGAGAATCCGAGTCACAATGCTTCATGATTCAAGGGAATGACTCCCTTGAGGTACAATCGGAAACTCAACTAGATAGTTTTGATTCTAGTTCTTCATGTGATGAATTTGTTGATGCCCATACTTTGAATGAAGAACTATCTATTGTGCGTGAAAAATTAATTGAAAAATATAAGATATTGAAAAAAAAAGTCTAGGCCTTAACAAAGAAAATAAAAGTTTGCATTCTAGACTTGACAAGGTTTTGCAAGAGAAGGTTGAGGTCTATAATGAAAGGGATTCATTGAGATCTCAACTAGATCTTGCATTAAAAGAAAATAAATTTTTAAAAATAAAAATGATTGTGAAACAATTTTGAAGAAAAATGAAAACTTGTCTTCAAAAATTGATTTTGTTTTAAAAGAGAATGTTGCTTTGAAAAATAAAATAATCTCTATTTCAAATGATTTAAATGTTTGTTTAAAGAAGAATGATTGTTTGCAAAATAAGATTGATGCACATGTTTGCCATGCTAGTGTAACTTCTTCATCTAGTCTACCTATTGCATGTACCTCTTCTTCTAGGATTAATGATGATTTTTGTTTGTTGAAGAAGAGGGTGGATTGTTTGGGCTCCACTTTGAGCCAATGTGCCAAGAGGAATCTTTGTTTCGAAAGAAACAAACTCCATCTATGCATGAACACCCTCCACGGCATACACATGCTCCTCACGGGCACCATCATCACTTGTATGCTCATGTGTACACATGTACACATTGTGGACGTAAGGGCCACCTTGTTAAATTTTGCTATGATAGAATACATGTTTCAAACTTAGCAAAGAATTTTGTTTGGGTTAGAGAAGGGACTAGCCCCCATGGACCCAATAAGATATGGGTACTAAAGACCACCCCTCTTATGTTTGATGTAGGTGTGGGCTCTCGCATGACGTGAGAGTAGCGGTACCTTAGAGTGGATGCGTTCCGTACTTAAAGGAAACATTTTGGATGCATCACTTTCAAGGGAAGTTTGGTGGAGAGGACCACCATGTTTTGGAGATAAGGAGAGTTGCCTTCTAGGTTTTGGTAACGATTCCTAACTCCCATTTATTTACATGCTTTTCATGATTCATTATCTTTAGCATGATTTGATGTTTTTAGATTATTATGAAAATGTCATGTTTATTAGACTCTTGACATGCATGTATAGCCCTTTTGAGACACCCATGTTTAATATGGACTATTATTTTGTGTTCTCACCATTTGTTTAACTATCATATTTATCATAGGTTTAATAACATGTGGATTTACATAATAATCATGTTTATGTTTCTTCATGATGATTTATATCCCATTTAGTGCTTCATGATTTGAATATATGTTTAAATGTTAGTTTTCATTAAGACTAGGTATATATTTGTGTATATAGTGGGCCACAAATAAATCTATATATGTTTGTGCTTGATTGCTTATTTTTTCCCATTAGATGTGCTAGTATAGTCTAGTTTTGATGATCCATGTATTTTAAACTTGTATTCCCATTTTGGTTTTGTTTTATGATCATGTGTTCTCATTTCATGCATATGTCTATTTTGCCAAACTTTAAGATATACATGTATACCCCTTGAGTCATTTTCTTTTCATACAAATTTATACATATTGACTCAATTGTGTTTAGGGATTTGTATGTATACCTTTTGTGTTGACAAATCATACATATACCTTGAAATGAAATTTGTTTTAATGGAAATTTAGTTTTTCATGTTCTCCGCGTTTCCATGTGTTTATGTTTAACTTCATGTATATGTCCATTTTATCCAAATTATTGTTATACATATACATCCTTTTGAGCCACGTGTCTTCATGCATATATCTTTGTGGACTCGTTGTGTTTGGATAGGTATGTATACTTTAGTTTGAATAGGACATATATATACCTTGAAGATTAAATAGTTTTGATGATTTTCATGTTTTCATGTTTTAAGGAATATTGAGCTTATTGTCCATCTTTCATGATTATGATCTTCACATCTTATTTGTACACTCAGATTTATTGTTTACTCATGTGTTTGTTTTCATGAGTATGTATGAGCTTAATGGATTTTGAGTGTTTTAGTACCATGTTTCATGAAAAATAATTTTGTTTTATTCCTTACTTGAAGGATTTCGTACTAGTTTACAAGTTTTCATTTAAACTAGTTCGTATTCTTCTTTATGGTAGAGTTTTTCAAACATACTTCAATTTTCAAACCTATTTTTGAAAACCCCTACCATCCACGGGCGGATGGATGGGCGACCATGCTCATGTATGCTTTATATTGAAAATCATTTTAACTTGAACATGAGTAGGGTGGTAGTTATATGATGTATACACTTGATCATTATTGTTGTTTCAATTGGTATCATTGAAATTCTTTCAATTGGTATCAATATTGACATTTTTGTATACTCATATATTTTCGTATATGTATGCTTGCACTTCAAATAATATCAATTTCAATTGGTATCTATTTTTCATACATATATATGTTTGTGTTTATGCTAAGCTTGAGTTTCAATGTTGTTTCAATTGATTATTTTTCAATTGCTTTTCAATTGGTATCTCATTTCAAGCCTACGCATTGTTTTTGTTGGTATTTCATAAAGGGGGAGAAAATTCGATTTTCATATTTACAATTGGTATTTGTATTTCCACTCCCTTGCTTTATGATAGAATATAAAAATTTTAAATTGATATCATATACTTAAAAGAAAAATACTCTTTTTGATATCAAGATGTTTATTTGAATGTTTTAAAATTTGGTATCTCAAAATTTTGTTTAATAAAAAAATAAAAATACAAAAGTTTTGATTTGTATTGCCTATATGCAAGGAGAGCTTAACATCTCTTCTACATATAGATTCATGATGAGTGTATCTTGTATTGAAGAGCTTGACAATCTCTTCTTTATGTGATACACGTGTGTAGGGGGAGCTTCACATCTCCTCTTATGCATTGCATAGTGTACGTTATGTGAATTAGGGCTTGTCATCCCTCCTTCATGTAATGTATCTATGTAGGGAAGCTTCACATCTTCCTCTTCATGAATGTATATCGCATATGCCATTTGTTGATTGATCTATGTTTACTTTCAATTGGTATCAAGATGCTACTTTAACATATTTTTAAATTGATACCTTAATTGATTGTCACCCCTATTTGGTTTTGTTTTTGGTTTAGACAAAAAGAGGAGAACATTGTCTTTATTTACCCCTTATTGATGATTGTTTCTTTGTATTAAAAAAGGGGAGAAGATTTTGTCTTGTTTTGGATTTTACTCCTTTGTTGATGATTGACAAAAAGGGGGAGAAAGATTTTGAGTTTGATCATGTTTTATATATGCATGTTTATGTTTTGCATATATTAAGTTTAATTTAGTTTAATTTTAATTGGTATCTAGAGTATGTTTTGTTTTTGAACATTTCATTGGGTATCTAGAGCCTTTTATTATTTTTGCATTGTCATTCATTGCATATTTATTGTTTATTTGTTTATGCATGAGTTAAGGGGAGCTTCTTTGAAGCTTAACTTTAATCCATGCATATATAACTCCATGAGTTTTGTCATCATCAAAAAGGGGGAGATTGTTGGCCCGGAGGCCTTCCTCTCTAGTTTTGATGATGATTAACTCATGTAGTTATGTTTACTAATAATCTTGTGATTTTAGTTTCAGATCATTTAGTTAGATATTAGTTGGTGATTGCTTCAAAAAGAGGAGGTTGGAAGCTTTCACATGGTGATTCCAGTGCCGAACATCAAGATCATACCTTTGCACTCGGTGGATCACAGTTTGGGATCGAGTCGACTTGAAGATGGAAGATCGTCAAGAAGACTTAGGTATCCTAGTTTAGTTTAGTGTGTTTTAGATCCATTTGTAAAGCTTAGAATAGTTGATATGCTCAAGTGCACAACACACACAAGTTTTATATTTTGGATTTGGTTTTTCATGAATAGATTGATCAAAACAAGTTTACTTGGTTTTTATGTATATTAGATGTGTTCGATATACATACATGCTTCATATCTTAAACAAACTTATTTTGATATGCCTAAATCAGATTTCCTATTGAAAAATCCAAGTTTGATAAAATACAAGTTTTGGTTTTTGGTAAAAATGATAAGACACAAAAATAGTTCAAATTGCTTGATATTTGAGTTGAAATTTTTATCACATGTTTATATATCAATGCAAAATGATAAAACTATTTTTGGAGATTTTTAGAAGTTTTTAAAGAACTTTTAGAAATATTTTAACATGTTTTTCTGACCTAGTTTCTGACCCAAAATTGGCTGACAGGCCAGGTCGGCCGACCGCACCAAGGGCCGGTCGACCGTATGGTCGACCGACGTGCATAGAGCTGTGCACGTCTGGCAGCACAGTGGGCCGGCCGACCGGGCGGTCGACCGGACCAGAGAGCTCTGCTCTCTGTATCTGGGCGGTCGACCGGATTGCTCCAACGGTCATATTTTTGACCGTTGGCGGTCGACCGGCCGGTCGATCGCATGCTTGTCAGGCTGACAGATCAGCCTAACGGCTAGTTTTCGTTTGGGCCTATAAATACCTCATTGCTTGGTGTTTTTAAATAAGATTTTAAGAGCCAAAATTTCTCTCATATACAAGTGTTTTAAACAAGTTTTCAAAAGTGTTTTTGTGCCAAAAAGGATTCATCTTATTTGTTTTAGAGTTTTTGGAAAAATCAAAGAAAATAGAAAATTTGGGAGATTTGTATTGTTCTTCATTTCCATCTTTTACAAGAGTTTTCCCAAGTATTTTTCTTTGAGTTTTTATTTTCCAAACTCTAGTTTTTTCCACACTTGAGCTTATCTTCTATCCTATTCTATTAGGATCTTTGTTTTGTGGAAAAGAGATTGTTTGAGGTTGATTGAGCCTCCAAGTTGTACACCCTTACTTTTGTTGTATCCCTCTTTGGTAGAGGTTGATCGGGTGATTGGTTTGCTCCCTCTTTGGTAGAGGTTGAGGCTTGTGGTTTGCTCCCTCTAGTGAGAGGTGGAGTTTGGTTGTAACCCTCTTCGGTGAGGTGTTTGTAGTTGTATTGGCTACGGGCCTACCCCTCGGTTGTGAGGCGGTGTTTGAGAGAGGAGTTTGGTACTCCCTTGTTGTAAAAATCCTTCTTGGTGAAGGTTCCCTCGATGGGAGTCCTCGGTGGATAAGATAGTGGATTAGAAATCCTTCTCGGTGAAGGCGGGGACGTAGAGCTAGGGGCTGGAACCTCGGAACATATCTTTGTGTTTGCGTTTGATCCATTGTCTCTCTAACTCTCTCTCTTTTATTTGTGCAAAGCATTATTCATATTGCCATATCATTCATATTGCTTGTGTTGCCTTGCATTATTTCATATTGTTCATCCTTATATGCTTGGCTTTCTTGTGTGTGTGCCTCACTTGTACTTAACCACAAGAGCTTCAAATAGCACCTCAACTCATATCTAGGGGAATCAAGAGGAGTTAGTTCAGAGCCCTTCACGGGGAATTCGGCTATACTTGTGTGTTGTACTAAGTGTGTTGCAAAATTGTTTTAGCTTCCGCATTTAGTTTCTAGATTAGCATTATCACCTATTCACTCCCCCCTCTAGGTGATTTACAAACTGAGCAATGGCTATGAGAGACGTGACAACTGTGATAAAAGAAAAAGGGGAGGTGATCGGAGAAAACGTATATTTTGTAAAATCAATGTAAAAGCAGGCGTGCTAATGTTCCCTCGATACTTCCGTTATAGCGTTGGCTCAACGGGTCGAATCCACAGGGACAGAAGGCGATAGAAGCATTAACAGTTTTTATTCGCATGTTTATGTTAACAAGTCTTCTTTGTTAAAAGAATGAGAAAAAGAAGAAAGAAAAGGAAATTCAGAAGTGATAGGTGAGGAGATGCGATGAAAGCGGCGATGTGAAAATAAAAGAGAAGTGGTTCGGAAAACAAAAAAGAAAAGAAGATGAAACAAAGATGAACTACGAAGTTGGTGAAAACAATAAATGATAAAGGAGTTTGAAATTGATTTTTAAAAGAAGATAAAAGAAAACTCATGGCTACTAACTACCAATTGTTCTACTAACAATGCTAACCTCTTAGTGATAGTTGCCTCACATTGATCATTGGCCATCATTAGTCACTGGATTCAAGAGACGATACGGAGCATGACTCATAAGATTGTTCTTCTATATTCAAACAACACATCCATACCACACAAAAAGTTGCAAGCTACTATTAAATCATCAAAACCGGTTAGAGGTGAGCATGAAATAAAGAAGACATTGCAAATTAGCAAGTTAGTGGGTTAGGTGTTAGAAATGTTAGAATATTAAAATCCATCAACATGAGCCATCAATGGCTCTTGCAAGAGTAAGGCCTTATAGAGGCTATTAGATTCAGGTGAATTATCAAGTAAGTGCTTAGATGGTTAGTGGTTAGTGGTTAGTAGTTAGATTGTCATGAGAAGAAGAAATTAGCCAAGCATCATGTAGAAGATGGAGAAGATTACAATGGAGAAGAAAGGAGACACTTTTACATAGATTGTTACCATCTATTACATCAATCTCTCTCTTTCTCTCTCTGAATCTCTCTGCCCTAATATATGATCTAAAAAGAAAATGAAAATACAAAATAAAAGAAGAAGAACACCTACACTACACTAAAAGATAGAAAACCTAGCCTAAATCCAAATCCGCTCGTGTTTCAGGCCTCTTCAGGGTTTTTATAGGCATACGAGGGTTCTAGAAGATAAGACGAGCCCACGCGTCGAAATACCAAATTGCTGCAGAATCTCGGCATTTGCCGCATTTCCGTGGCAAAACCAGGGACTTAGGTCCCTGGTTTTGGCAAGGATCTTCTCCTAGCTTCGAGGACCTTCCTGATATAACCGAATTCTGGTATTTTCGCCCGAATATTCGTCTGACATACACAAGGGTCTAGGTTCAATGCATCTTCTAGAAGCTCCCTTACTTGGCCTCCAAGAAATCCGGATTTAATTACCCGAAATGGGTTTAATTAAGCTCTTATTACCCTTTTGCCCTCCTTGTCTTGATTATCTGCAAGAGAGACCAAAATACGGTTTAGACTGACATTTTATTTATAAATCAGCAGGAAAATGCGATATAATAATACAGAACTGTAGACTAATCACACCCCTACACTTATCTTTTACTCGTCCCGAGCAAAACAAGAAAAGAAAAACTATACTACAAATGTTATTACACCACTTTCGCAGGTGGCGCAATTGCACTGAGCGTGTGCAACAAGCCGTTAAACCTCTAGGTTACCCCTAGAGGAGGAGTTTTATCTCCTGAGAGTTTTCAACGGATTGCACCCACAAAATCCATAAAGAAAGAAGACAAATGTTAGTATTTTGAAAACACATTTTGAAAGAGAGATAAGTTTACGAAATATTTTTGCAAAAATATAAGCGATTTAAGGTCATAAGTCTGCCAAAAATTAGTCCTCCTTAAACTTAATCTCTATGCAAGATCTTGTCTTCAATTAAGATAAGAATTCAAAATTGGATTGAATATTTTATCCTTCATAAAATCTAGATAATATGCACTTTGTGATAGTGAAGATTTCTTGGAGTTCAACTTTAACCATCAAGCCATATATATATATATATATATATATATATATATATATATATATATATATATATATATAATATATATATATATATATATATATATATATATATATATATATATATATATATTCTCCCTTAGCTTCATTAGGCTTTCTAGTTCACCCATGTAGTGAGCTTTTAACCGATGACTCCCAAACGAGACGGTCCTAGGGCACCAGATGAGAAAACATCCCTCAAGTTTAAAGACTCGAGTAAATAAGGCCATAAAACTAAGGAGGATTATTTGTTCTTTATTATCACCTTTAGGCGTGAATAATCATACTTCTTGAGGCATAATTGTCCAGCCCAATAAGTGATTTTTTATTCATTTATACCACATATATATTTTTTCTTTTTATATATTTTTTAATTTTTTGTTTTTTGACATTTTAGGTCTTTGTTTTCATCCCAAAAATGTGTAAGTGTGAAGTGCATACTATCTAAGGCAAAAAATTCACGATAAAATTGTCTCTCCAATTTATCTTACTTAGCCTATAATATTAAACAAGATCCATTATTTTGACTAGGTTTAAGATGTTATAATCAAGGCTTCCTTAATTTCTAATATCATCTTAATTTTCTTAAAAATTGATCAAAACTTTGTCTCTTGTTTCAAAAAGTTTTTAAAGAAAGGAAAAGTTCCTATACAAAAGGGAAATTCTAAGAATATCCCTAAAGAAGTGTAAAATAAAGAAAATCTAAAAAACTCTATGTTAGTAAACCCTTCCCCACACTTATCTCATGCATTGTCCTCAATGCATCGTGATGTATGTATACATGAAACAAATAGAGAGGGAAGGAAAAATTATCTCAAGGTGGTGGTTCTGGTGGAGGTCTGATTGGTCCATGAAATGCGGCCCAATGCAATGTGCGTGGAGTCCGGAGGATCCCACCAGAGACCTCTATAATACAACCCACTAAAATGATGTATATATTTATAATTTTTATTAAGACTTTTACCCCATCTAATTTTCAAATGTTCAAAATAATTTCAGAGTCAATTTTATCAACGCCTTTGTCCCAAAATGGAGCATAAAAAGATAGAATGATTGATTTAGACTCAGGAAGTATAGGAACAACTACTGACTCAGAAAATTGACTTAAGTCAAGTAAAAGTTCTGGAGTCGAGATTGGTTCAGGAAGTGAGTTCAAATCAAGAAGTTGAAATTCTAATCCACATTAATTTCCCCACAACAGAATGTGACTCACTGAGATTGGAGATTCAAGTTCAAGAATGAAAGGTATGAGAACCAAAACTGACTCTAAAATGTTGCTCAATTTGGGTAACAAAATTGGAGTCAATATTGATTCAGGAATTTGAACTGGATCACAAATTTGAGGATCAAAGTCACAGTCCTTATTGAGTTCAATTTCATAAAAATGAGAACTTGACAATATGTCAATAGAACATTCAAAAGTATGAAATTGGTCAAGTTCAATTTGTTGATCATAAAAGATTGGTGATTCAATTTGACGATGGATTAGCACAGGATCCAATGTTGACTCGGGAAAAATCCTGAAATCAGGTAAAAACACCTCAGTCATTATGGAATCTGACAGTGAAATTGAATTACCAAGTTGAGGTTCAGGATCATATTCATGCTCAAGTTCAATCTCAGGAAAAGGATAACTTGCCAAAATATCAATGGATTTTCAACATTTGAGGTTTGGTCAAGCTCAGATGGGTGGACTGAAATTGAATCTTGGTTTCCAAAATGACAAGAGCCCTGGATCAGATCAATAGAGTTAGGGATAGCTGAATTGGTCAAAAGTTGATAAGATAGAGTTTTTTTATTCCTATAAATGCTAACCAATTGACTCAATTGTGTTTCCAACCTATTAATAGACTGGGCAGATGATTTTGAAATTGTAGTGTGGACTCTTGTAAGACTTCTATACTCTTTTCTAGATGTGATGCTTTTTCAAGTGGATGCTCTAGAATAGGAGTGTAAGAATCTTGGTTTTCAAAACAATAAGAGTCGTGGGTCAAATTGATAGAGTTAGAGATATTTGAATTGGTTAAAGGTTGATAAGAGAGAGTTTTCTCATTCCTATAAATGTTGACCAATTGATTTAATTGTGTTTCCAACCTATCAATAGACTGAGAAGAAGATTTTTAAAATTGTAACGCGGACTCCTGCAAGATTTCTATACTCTTTTCTAGATTTGATTTTTCTTCAAATGGATGTTCCAGAAAGGGAGTATAAGAATCTTGATTTTGGAAAGATAGTGAAGATTGTGAGTCCAACATATTTTAAGATTGAAGCTCAGACTCACGAAACACTCCATACTCATTTTCAGGGTAGATGGTTGGTTATTTTGAATACGTGAAAATGAGTATGAATCTTGAAAATATTGTGGAATTGGGGAGTTGAGCTTCTTTTGTTGGGACTCAAGCATGGCTTCTATATTTTTGTCGAACTCAGATTTTTCTTCAAAATTGGGAAATGGAGATTGTGGAGATTGTGAAAATTGTGGACAAGATAGTGGAAAATTTGACTCGGGGGAGGTGAATCCCCATTGACTCTGTGAAGAGTAGAAATTATTTTGAAAATTATGGTTAAAAGATTGAGGGTATGGGTTGTATTGATTCAGATAAGGCCAACCCAGTATATTTGATTGGTTCATATTATAAAAGGCCAGGTTGGAATTATTCGAAACAAATGGGTCGGTGTGAAATATGGATTCATATTAGGATTGAAAGAATTGTTATTGTTGAATTCCATTTCACAAACAATCACAAACAAAAAAGAAAATGCAAACAAACAAACAAAAAGAAAGAAAAAGTCAAAACCAAGCCTATACTAAGTGTAACGCCCCGATCCCCAGGATACGGAGACGTTATGGCGACGTACATACGCAAGGCGGAAAACCCCACGTACGTACGCTAAGCCTTAATACAGTACATACCCTCCATAGAGACATGAGGTCCAGCATAAAAGCAGTACAAGAATACCTGCAGAAAGAGGTCAGCGATCATAACAGATATGAAAAATAGGAACAAATAAGATAACAGAAATAAATGCCCAAGGTACCTATGAATAGTCCCGATGAGGACTCTCCTATGTGACACCAAGGCACTCTCGGGTACTACGGTACGCGGATCTCCAAATCTGGGCACGCAAACCCAGGGTCGTCAGAAAGCGACCTAGTGAGTGGTAAAATGAAGGAGGCAGTAATATATACAATAGTAATACAAGCACGATAATAACATATAGTACATGAGGTTGGACTAGTGATACCATATAATAAGAATATATAAACAGTAGAAATAGATAAACATGAAAACAGTGCAAATAGATAAACATGTCGTTTACCATCACTACCTAGCCGGTTATCATCAGGTCATGTCTATAGGCGTGTCCAGTTTATCGAATAAATGGTGACGTGATAGAAATGAATATGCAGTAATGTAAATGAACATGCAGGTGGGCATATGCAATATAATCACTATACGGTGTGGTGTATATACAGTAATGATGTCTGCTATACAGAAAGCATAAGATATGCAATGCAGAACATACGTCGTATGCCATGCAATACAGAACATGCGTCATATGCCATCACAGACAGTATAACATATGCCAGGTAAAGTAACAAGGGTACAGGTAACATGATATCAGATAACATATGCCAGGTAAAGTAACAAGTATACAGGTAACATGATATCGGATAAAGTAGCACGAACAATAATAAGATAGCATACGGTACCAGGCATGTCATGTGATTTATACAATAGTAGCAATCAGTACCACCTGGTATTACACTCACTCTCTTCCAGTGTCCCATACCACTGGCAGTTCATACTGGAGCCCGCACTCCAGTCGAACCCATCCGGACATGGCCTACGGGTACATTATCCAAACGAGAGAGTGACCAAATAACAAGTGTTCCCGACGTCACTATTGTGTATGCTGTTTTATTATGTTAATTGGAAACCCATGGTCGAGGAGTTCTTATCGGGTAGGTGTATCCCGTGCATACCCGGGATCACGGCCTTAAACGGACCCCTGGCTGCTGAGACCAGGGCCCTCCGCTAAGAGGGGAGCACGAATCAAGTAACGGGAGCTCATGGAGCTAGTGGTAGGTAGCACTACCGTCCCCTGCAGTGGGACTAACAATATGGATCCAGTACATCACCCGATAAGATCTAATCAACCGTCAAGTCTCCCCCATGCCCAAGTTATCATTATTATCTGATATGTCCAGTCTACAATGTGACAAGAACTACTGTACATGATACGGGTAACATGATAACTGGACCAGAGCTCTGTTTATAGCGTAGAACAATATAACGGGAAACATTATAACATGAAACGGGAACAATATCACGGGAACATATAACAGGAACAATATAACGGGAACAATATATGTGGGATTCCACATTCCACATATCGCATATCAACAGCTCTCATGTCCAGTATCGGGAATATCCATATCAGTAACAGGAAACAATCATATAATATGGATACGGTAACATGGAACAATAATCTGTGTAATATGCACGGTGAGTCATATGATAATAAGATAGAAACAATACATGAATGTACACTCGTGTGGTGGGCATATGGAATAGTGACGTGTGAACATGAGATAACAGTGTATCGAGCATCCATGTAATGATGAGAACAAGTATATGAAATGTAGTACTCCGTGCTATGGTATATCCGTGTACCAGTCGAATATATATGTGTAGCCAGAATCCGTGTGATACCCTCGTGATAGTACATGTAATAATAGTATCTACTATAAGACCATATCCCGTGACCTGACGGTATCCGCGTAACTGAAATGCATGTACTAGAAAGACAAGGGTGGCGTCTTAGTGTGGTCCGTGGGTTGGTACAGTGGCTAATGTCAGATATGTTATTTATCATCAAGATTATAAGATTGATTACAATGGGGTAGATATCACATAATTAGTATTATATACAAGTTATGGATTATTGAAAATACATTATGAGTATATTATCACTTATGTTCAATGAAACATCATTTATGTTCTAATTACAGTGATTGACCGATAACTACATGTTTATTAATTATAATCCTGATTTATTACTTAATGTAAGCACCCAATTTCATTAAACATAATAAAATAGAAATTTATAAAATAAAACACTCACAAACTGGTCATGGGACAGTATCTCTCGTTCTCACGATCGCAACGGATCCAGAATCGTCCAAATCGGAGTCCGGATGCTCCCGATATCGCCCGAATACTAAATCATAACAAAAAGGGTTAATTATGTAAATAAAATATAAAACGCAAATATTGAAATGTAATAGGGGGTTTTCTGTAAAATTACCTTTAATGGGTTTCGGATGCGGGTGGTAAACGGATCGGATCCAGATCCACAACCCATACCCACTACTTAAAGAAATGGGTATTGGGTTAAGCCCAATAGGGGTTAATGGGTTCGGGTTTACACCCGAACCCAATTCACCCAAAGGAGGAAGAAGCAGCAGCAACTGCTGCTGCTGCGCGCGCAAGCCGGCCAGCAGGGCTGGCCGGCGGCAGGGGAGGCCCCGCCGGCGGCAGTCCCAGCCGCCGGCGTCGCGGCGGGCGCGTCCTGGGCGCGGCCTGGGCCGGAGCTTCGGTGCGGCCTGGGCTGCCGGCCGGGCGGGGCCGCGGCCTGGGGGTCACGGCCGGCGGCGGCGGTCGCTGGCGATGGGTTGGCTGCCCCTCTCCCCTGTTTTGGGTCGCACACAGAGAAAGGAAGAGATTTGAGAATTTTAATTAGAGAGAGAGAGGAAGAATTTAGAGAGAGAGAGTTGAGAGAGAGAGGGTTTAAGAGAATTTTTGAGAGAGGAAAAGAGAGGGAGGTTTAATAGGGGGAAGAGAGGCGGTGGAGATGGGTCAAAGGCGGTGGGGGAGTTCTCTGGAAGAAGGAAGAAGAAAAGAAAAGAAAAGAAAAATTTAAAAATTAATGTTTTATTATTATTAAATTAGCTCGATATTCGACTAGCTCCGAACAGTGCCTAAAAATTACAAAAAATAGGAAATATTATCCTGAGACGTATGATGAAGACGGTTTACAGAAACTCGATCCGGTTTGCAAATTAAAAATCTCGGAGTGTCTCGCCGATACGGGGGACACGGTTTGGCCGGATTTTCGATAAATTCAGAAAAATCCCCAAAAATACCCAAACGTAGATCAAGTGATTCTAAGACCTACGGTGAAAGTCGATTCTCAAAATACAGCTCCATTTGTGAAATAAAAATCAGAAGGTCGGTTATCAGTATCGGTCGACACCGACTACGGAGATTTTCCAAAATAATCCAGAAAAATTTCAGAAAATCCTGAAAAATCTCAAATATTAGAAAATGATTTTTGAAACTGAAATTAGCTCAATCGTAATACCACGGAGGTCAAATCAATTTTTTACGTCGTATCGCGTACCGATACGGTAATACGTACACCGGGGATCAGGGGGTTACATTTCTCTCCACCTTACAAAAATTGCGTCCTCGCAATTTCTATTCAGGTGTGAGAACAAGATTTCCAACCCCAAAGTCTAAAGGTGACGGGTCCGCGACACTTCCGCTGCGCACTCTGCTATCTAGAAGGAACCCGGGATGGAGAATTATAGTAGTGAACGAACAAGAACAGATTGGGAAGCACTAAGATGCAAAGAAAACGAGAAGGAAGTCCGATATTCTGGTTGACAACTGTAGGTAAGGAATACAAACGAGGCAAGGAAGGACTTGGCAAGGTCATGGTATTCTTGTACTTGTTGCTGGAATCCCCAAAGTCATATACAGATCAGTTAATCTGATCCTGATTGTACTGTTGGTAAGAGCCCGAGGGTTTACCCAGGTGGTTACCCACACCAGGTGTGAACCTAAGCTCTGATACCACTTTGTAACGCCCCGATCCCCAGGATACGGAGACGTTATGGCGACGTACATACGCAAGGCGGAAAACCCCACGTACGTACGCTAAGCCTTAATACAGTACATACCCTCCATAGAGACATGAGGTCCAGCATAAAAGCAGTACAAGAATACCTGCAGAAAGAGGTCAGCGATCATAACAGATATGAAAAATGGGAACAAATAAGATAACAGAAATAAATGCCCAAGGTACCTATGAATAGTCCCGATGAGGACTCTCCTATGTGACACCAAGGCACTCTCGGGTACTACGGTACGCGGATCTCCAAATCTGGGCACGCAAACCTAGGGTCGTCAGAAAGCGACCTAGTGAGTGGTAAAATGAAGGAGGCAGTAATATATACAATAGTAATACAAGCACGATAATAACATATAGTACATGAGGTTGGACTAGTGATACCATATAATAAGGATATATAAACAGTAGAAATAGATAAACATGAAAACAGTGCAAATAGATAAACATGTCGTTTACCATCACTACCTAGCTGGTTATCATCAGGTCATGTCTATAGGCGTGTCCAGTTTATCGAATAAATGGTGACGTGATAGAAATGAATATGCAGTAATGTAAATGAACATGCAGGTGGGCATATGCAATATAATCACTATACGGTGTGGTGTATATACAGTAATGATGTCTGCTATCCAGAAAGCATAAGATATGCAATGCAGAACATACGTCGTATGCCATGCAATACAGAACATGCGTCATATGCCATCACAGACAGTATAACATATGCCAGGTAAAGTAACAAGGGTACAGGTAACATGATATCGAATAACATATGCCAGGTAAAGTAACAAGTATACAGGTAACATGATATCGGATAAAGTAGCACGAACAATAACAAGATAGCATACGGTACCAGGCATGTCATGTGATTTATACAATAGTAGCAATCAGTACCACCTGGTATTACACTCACTCTCTTCCAGTGTCCCATACCACTGGCAGTTCATACTGGAGCCCGCACTCCAGTCGAACCCATCCGGACATGGCCTACGGGTACCATTATCCAAACGAGAGAGTGACCAAATAACAAGTGTTCCCGACGTCACTATTGTGTATGCTGTTTTATTATGTTAATTGGAAACCCATGGTCGAGGAGTTCTTATCGGGTAGGTGTATCCCGTGCATACCCGGGATCACGGCCTTAAACGGACCCCTGGCTGCTGAGACCAGGGCCCTCCGCTAAGAGGGGAGCACGAATCAAGTAACGGGAGCTCATGGAGCTAGTGGTAGGTAGCACTACCGTCCCCTGCAGTGGGACTAACAATATGGATCCAGTACATCACCCGATAAGATCTAATCAACCGTCAAGTCTCCCCCATACCCAAGTTATCATTATTATCTGATATGTCCAGTCTACAATGTGACAAGAACTACTGTACATGATACGGGTAACATGATAACTGGACCAGAGCTCTGTTGATAGCGTAGAACAATATAACGGGAAACATTATAACATGAAACGGGAACAATATCACGGGAACAATATAACAGGAACAATATAACGGGAACAATATGTGTGGGATTCCACATTCCACATATCGCATATCAACAGCTCTCATGTCCAGTATCGGGAATATCCATATCAGTAACAGGAAACAATCATATAATATGGATACGGTAACATGGAACAATAATCTGTGTAATATGCACGGTGAGTCATATGATAATAAGATGAAACAATACATGAATGTACACTCGTGTGGTAGGCATATGGAATAGTGACGTGTGAACATGAGATAACAGTGTATCGAGCATCCATGTAATGATGAGAACAAGTATATGAAATGTAGTACTCGTGCTATGGTATATCCGTGTACCAGTCGAATATATATGTGTAGCCAGAATCCGTGTGATACCCTCGTGATAGTACATGTAATAACAGTATCTACTATAAGACCATATCCCGTGACCTGACGATATCCGCGTAACTGAAATGCATGTACTAGAAAGACAAGGGTGGCGTCTTAGTGTGGTCCGTGGGTTGGTACAGTGGCTAATGTCAGATATGTTATTTATCATCAAGATTATAAGATTGATTACAATGGGGTAGATATCACATAATTAGTATTATATACAAGTTATGGATTATTGAAAATACATTATGAGTATATTATCACTTATGTTCAATGAAACATCATTTATGTTCTAATTACAGTGATTGACCGATAACTACATGTTTATTAATTATAATCCTGATTTATTACTTAATGTAAGCACCCAATTTCATTAAACATAATAAAATAGAAATTTATAAAATAAAACACTCACAAACTGGTCATGGGACAGTATCTCTCGTTCCCACGATCGCAACGGATCCAGAATCGTCCAAATCGGAGTCCGGATGCTCCCGATATCGCCCGAATACTAAATCATAACAAAAAGGGTTAATTATGTAAATAAAATATAAAACGCAAATATTGAAATGTAATAGGGGGTTTTCTGTAAAATTACCTTTAATGGGTTTCGGATGCGGGTGGTAAACGGATCGGATCCAGATCCACAACCCATACCCACTACTTAAAGAAATGGGTATTGGGTTAAGCCCAATAGGGGTTAATGGGTTCGGGCTTACACCCGAACCCAATTCACCCAAAGGAGGAAGAAGCAGCAGCAACTACTGCTGCTGCGCGCGCAAGCCGGCCAGCAGGGCTGGCCGGCGGCAGGGGAGGCCCCGCCGGCGGCAGTCCTAGCCGCCGGCGTCGCGGCGGGCGCGTCCTGGGCGCGGCCTGGGCCGGAGCTTCGGTGCGGCCTGGGTTGCCGGCCGGGCTGGGCCGCGGCCTGGGGGTCGCGGCCGGCGGCGGCGGTCGCTGGCGATGGGTTGGCTGCCCCTCTCCCCTGTTTTGGGTCGCACACAGAGAAAGGAAGAGATTTGAGAATTTTAATTAGAGAGAGAGAGGAAGAATTTAGAGAGAGAGAGAGTTGAGAGAGAGAGGGTTTAAGAGAATTTTTGAGAGAGGAAGAGAGAGGGAGGTTTAATAGGGGAAGAGAGGCGGTGGAGATGGGTCAAAGGCGGTGGGGGAGTTCTCTGGAAGAAGAAGAAGAAAAGAAAAGAAAAGAAAATTTTAAAAATTAATGTTTTATTATTATTAAATTAGCTCGATATTCGACTAGCTCCGAACAGTGCCTAAAAATTACAGAAAATAGGAAATATTATCCTGAGACGTATGATGAAGACGGTTTGTAGAAACTCGATCCGGTTTGCAAATTAAAAATCCCGGAGTGTCTCGCCGATACGGGGGACACCGGTTTGGCCGGATTTTCGATAAATTCAGAAAAATCCCCAAAAATACCCAAACGTAGATCAAGTGATTCTAAGACCTACGGTGAAAGCCGATTCTCAAAATATAACTCCATTTGTGAAATAAAAATCGGAAGGTCGGTTATCAGTATCGGTCGACACCGACTACGGAGATTTTCCAAAATAATCCAGAAAAATTTCAGAAAATGCTGAAAAATCTCAAATATTAAAAAATGATTTTTGAAACTAAATCAGCTCAATCGTAATACCACGGAGGTCAAATCAATTTTATACGTCGTATCGCGTACCGATACGGTAATACGTACACTGGGGATCAGGGGGTTACACTAAGGTTGACCTAGACGACTCCTAACTGGTCGATTACCCGAGGGAGGTTGTTTCTTGAATCCGACCACAAGCTAATCAGCCAGATAGGGGCAAAATACGGTGGGAGGTATCCGTGCGTAAGTAACGGGCCTTAATTATGCCAAATCACGGTATCGTCGAGGCGTAACCTCTTAATCCTCAATCTTAGACACCGATTTCACAAGAGTAAGATTCAAAACAAGTTTCACCCTTGGTCAATCTCTAATGAGTCTGAAATGTCCCTAGGGGCCAACGTCTATCAATTTTTATTAGGGCTTGGGTTGTGTGAGTGGGGAGGTGGTTTTTAGGCTAAGGAAGGGTGATGAAACCTCCACCTTATCTTGTATGGGTTTTGCCCTTAAGTTCAATTCGTGCAAATGTGCAATATAGACAAGAGTATAACATAAAGCGATAATCACCCACGTGTTTGTCTTATGCTATATGCAATGGCATATATACGCCTCAGTCCAGATCACAACAACAAAATAAATACAGTATATTAGAATTGAATTGACACGTGCCTAAATGCAAATGTCTAAACCGTTTAAAAGCGTCCAAATTCCGTATTTTAGTTCTTTAATTTATTGTAGTATGTAGGCAATTAAAGCAGAAGATTGGCAGCAGATATAACAATATATGCAACTTGCAAGAACCCTGCAAACTATGAAGTTAGGGTGCCACAAATATGCCGCGTTTGCGCGGCTTTGCTTGGGTTCCCGTGGCAAAGTTTTAGAAGCAGGGTCTGTAACAGCCCGAAATTTTTTATTATTTATTTCTTTTCCTAAAGAATATTTAATTCTTAGCCATGAGTTAATGCTGGATAATTGGGACTGATAACTATAATGTTCGGCGCACTTTAATCATGAATTAAGTGTTGCAATGCAAACTTTAATTTATATATCCATATAATTATTTTTTTCCTGATGATTAAGTGAGAAATTGGTGTTGATAAATTATCACAAGTATGTGAGATGTAAATATATCGATGATTTATGTAAGGGACAACCATGTATATACAAGGTGTCACATATTCAAATATTTGAATATATTTATACATGGTATATACATACCCCCACTAACCATATCCCTTTGTTTAATCAAAATACTAGTTAGTAGAAGGGGTTAGGTGTGCATGAGGGGGTGAGATGTAGGGTTAGGATCATCTTGATCCTAGTTTTGGCCAAGTGGCAAGTTAGTGGAAGTGGTGTTTTTGTAATGACTTGATTTTAGGAGGGTTTCTTTGCAAAATGTACTTCCCTTACGTTCAGATCTGAGAACTTTCTCTTCTCTCTGTAAAAATACTTCCTTCTCCACCTGAAACCCTAAATCTCTTCCCTCCAACTCTCTCTCTCTTCCAGTTGAACCCCCGGCCAGGGCCAGGGGTGGGGCTCGCGACCGCGTGCCACCACGCGGCCGCGCGCGCAGCCGCGCGAAGCGCGCGCAGCCGCGCGAAGCTCGCGCAGGGGCGGCGCAGCCGCGCGCGCGCAGCAGAACAGGCCGCGGCCGGCCTGGTTTCGGGGGGGAAGGAAGCTTCCGTTGGCCGGAGAGGGAAAAGGGAGCTTTCCCTATGGAAAACCCATGTTTTGGGGAAGTAAAATTCAGCCCTAGATCTGAATTTTTGAGGTGAGTTCATCTAAGACTTGATAAAATTCTGATTTAATTTTTTGGAAGAGAATTAGCATATAAATAGTGTTACCTTCCAAGATATTGGTGAATCTAGTACTAAAAGATATCTTGATGATCTCTTGAATAGGATCATTGTTTGGGATCATGTGGAAGCTAAAAGAATTGCGAAGAACTCTCCAAATGAAGGTGAGAACTTGTTGGGTAAAGTTATTTATTTAATGAATATTGTGGGCAAGAATATTTTAATAGTATGTGGCTATGTGATAATGCTTGACTAATAAGATTTGAGGTTGGGTATTGGACTCCATCACAAGTAATAGTTAGAAACATTTTATTGTATTAGAAATCGTGTAATAGCCATGATAATAATATTGGTATATTCTCTAGGATAAGAGGCTAGTAATAAGTAATGGTAAAATAAGTCTCTACGAGAACATTGTAATCCACTCGATGTTCATTCAAGAGTTATATATGTGATATTGTTTG